>CATIWR010523020.1:0-16892 GCA_949677035.1 Omphalea diandra | reverse complement strand
AACACTCTAAGAAAGGTTTTAGTGTTAGCCTGCTAAAACACTTGAGTAAGGTTTTGTGTTAGCCTAGAAAACACTTTATTGTAAGGTTGTGTGTTAGCCATTAAAACACAAGTTGTAGTAAGTTAGGTGTGAGCTTGAAACACCATTGAATTAGTAAAATACCCAATTGAGTGATTGGGGAGTGGACGTAGGGATTGTTTTGCCCGAACCACTATAAAACCTTTGTGTCCTTACATTTCTTTCTTATTCTCTTCATCCTTATTTTAAATTTTTAAACACCAATTCAACCCCCCTTCTTGGTGCCTAGGGACAACACATTTTCATTCTAAATTTGAAGATCAAAAGAGCTTAATGGGATATAAGTGAAGCTTAATTTATAATCCTCTTAGACATTGTAGAAACAAAAAAGTTCTTTAAGTCCAATAATATGGGAATGTTTAAGTCCTATTTGAACCTTGACAGTCCATGATTTTGCAGTCATCATGATGAGATTAAAATTTGCTTCTCTTATTATTAACATAGGCTGGACCTATTCTTTTATTAGGCTCATATTAGCATGATGGGCTAAACTTAGTCCATATTAAACTCTTAGTTTAATGACTAGCATTGACTTCATATATATATATATATATACTCTTATTATTAACATGGGTTGGATCTATTCCGTTATTAGGCTTAGCTTAGCATCATGAGCTAAACTTAGTCTATAATAAACTCTTAGCTTAATGGCTAGCATTGACTTAACCCATATATGTGACTCTTCAGTGCATCCCTGATGATCCTCTTCAAGAAATCATACTTCTCTTCATGAAGCAATACCCTCTTAAGAAAGTATCTTATAAGAGAGAAAGCAATAGACAATATAGGAAGCATGCTTATTGTTACCTCAATAGTTTGCCCTAGTTGTTATATATAAAGGGCTTCAACAAGGTACTTGATTTTATCTCTAAAATCTTATTTTAAGTCTGAATAAGTTGTCTTTGACTTAAGTATTAAAGTGGATTTTTGACACAAGGTCAGATTTTTTCTTCTCACTTTCTCTTGTCTTAAATGCTTAAACTAGAAAAATTCAAGCTACCTAGTTCAAGCCTAAGAATACCCTTTTAGACTATTTAGTTTGATATTGCAAGTGACATCATTTGGTGCAGTAAGCATGATTGTCTTTTATCCTAGAATCATAGCCTCTCTTAATGACCTTAAAACCTAGCAACCCTACAACCTCTCAAACGTGCTAAAAAAAAAAAAAAAAAAAAACCCCACATCACAAACCATCCATTATTCTCTCCCTTGGCAATATAAGAAGAAAAGCCTTAAGTAGTGCAACTATCATGTAATCCCAAGATCATCAAACTATTGTATGTCTTGTAATCGTCTATAAAGAATTTATTTTAGTATTGTCACAGCTTAAATTTATTCTAGTATTGTGACAGCTCAAACAAACCTTGGCACAAAGCCAATAGTAAGCAGTTGTGCCATAAACACCTCTAATAGCCCTAACCTAAAACCAAAGCTCCCCCTTACTTGCTTCAGCTAGCCTAATCCAAATACAGGAGAAACTGGAATGAGAAATAAGACCAATTTGTTACCCAATTAATAATCGAATTGTTTGCTCAAACAACTTATTCTTAGATGATGACACCTTTTTTAGGAGAAAAGGAAGACAATCAAACAAGCACAAGGTAAAGAACACTTTACTCTTGATTATCATGCCTATGATCATAATCCTTTTTTACAAAAGATAAGAAATGAACCCATGCTGAGAAAGTTCAAGTTGTCCTATATTAATAATAAATATAACAGTTCAATCGATCCAAGGAATCACTTGTATAAGTTCTAATCTAAGTTTGGGCTGCATAATTGCTTGAATGCTCTACTATGCAAAATTTTTTCTCTACCCTAGAAATAGTAGCTCAAGAGTGGTATTAAGACTTGGCTCATGGTTTAGTTTGAAGGTTCACACAACTATCCTATCTATTTATAACTCAATCTATTTTTGTCATAACATAGGTCAAGATCTCTTTTGACCTATATAAGGTTGTCTAGGAAAAAAAAGAGTTGTTGCTTGACTACCTAGTTAAGTTCAACAAAGCAGCCATGCAAATTAAACAACCTTAACCATAAGGTGATCAATGATGTTATGATTCGTAATTTCAAAAATAGAGGCATATCTGATTTCTTTAGCATCGAGCTCTACAAACCTCTATTATTCGGTGGTAAGGAGTCATAAGTTTATTTGCTTAGATGATAATCTTTAGACCTATTCTCACAATCCGCATAAAAAGAGGAAGGATAAAAGCTAAAGTGATATAGAAATGATAGAAGTTAAGCTAGATATGGTGATTCATGCTCGAACCACATTATTTTGAACGACAACTTGGTACTTACTCCATTCATAACAAGTAAAAACAATGTCCTTCATTAGATAAAGTGGTTAGGATAAAGAATACAATACCCTCATCCCCTCAAAAGCTCGACCACCAAAAATAAAGACAAATATTGTAGCTTTCGTCTAGACCATAGGCATGACACAGAAGATTATTACGATTTGAAGAATGAAATTAAAAGGTTGGTTCCATAAGAAAGCTCAAACAATTTTAAAAAAGCCAGTCAGTGATGAAACTGGACATAAGCAATAAAAAAAGACATAAACTGAGATAAAAGGCCTAATCATAGATAATATATTGGTATTATTGATGTTATTACAGATAGAGACACATGAAGGGATAACTCATCTCACATAAAAAGGTAGATCTAAGAGGTTTATTATATAAATTATAAAGCTAATGTAGTTAAGCCTATGTTTTACTTAATCACTTTCTTTATTGAAGATGATAGAAGGTTGTACACTCCCCATCAAATGCTCTAATAGTCCAAGGCCATATTAAAAACTGCCCAGCCAAGTGAATCTTGATGGATGATGGAAGCTTGGCTAATATGTTGACTACCACACCATAAAAAGACCTCAAATAGGATCTCAAAAAGCTACGTTGTTCGAATGCCTCTAGTTGGCCTTACAGGAATAAGGGTGAACACGAAGCTTGGGGATTCATATATTACTAAGAAGTTTAAAATTGTGAGGATGATCATGGATACTCTTGGTAAAATTGCATATTTGGTGTCTAAACTTAGCAAAATTTGTCAATTTGGTGTGTCAATTTGTAAAAGTTTTAATTTAGTGCTTGAACCTATTAATCTATTTCAATCAAGTGTATATTATCGATTACAAGCTAATAACCATTGTAATAGACACTAACATCAGTGGTAGGACTAGAAATTATTTTCAAAGAGGCTTAATAGTGGTGGAATAATAGTGGAATAATGGCTTAATAATAGGTGAGATAAACTAATTATATTCAAATCCCCAACTAACTCAACCATGATCATTTTGTAAATTTTCTTTTCTCATTGAAATGGTA
Source organism: Omphalea diandra (assembly GCA_949677035.1). Lineage (NCBI taxonomy): Eukaryota > Viridiplantae > Streptophyta > Magnoliopsida > Malpighiales > Euphorbiaceae > Omphalea > Omphalea diandra. The sequence goes on along the minus strand of CATIWR010523020.1, from coordinate 13,476 downwards.
AAAGGCCAAAATAACCAATCACAAACCATAGAATGAAAACATAACATAATCTACACCATTAATTTGATTGATTACAACTCCTACCCATTATAAGGAAGTCATGCAATACTGGGAAAAAAAAAAAAAGAACGATCTTTAGGAATTTCTCTCTTTTGATCATTCAAATACATAAAGATGCAAGTGTAGCAAATACACATAAAACTCTATAAAACAATGTAAATTTTCCAATGCATAGTCATCTTTGCTAATCGAAAAATAATGAACATAATTGAAAATGACATATTCAACTGTTGGCCCTTAACTACCAAGAAGAGGGATTAAATTGGTGGAAAATTTGAAAAATTGGCTAGAAGGTTTTGAGTGATGGAAATAAAAGATGAAGGAGAAGAGTTAAAGACACAATACTTTATAGTGGTTTGGATGTTAACAAATCATACGTCCACTCCCCAATTCTTCTAATTGGGTATTTTACTAACACTAAAGGGTGTTTTCAAGCTCATACCAAACTTTTACACTTTGTGTTTTATGGCTTACACACAATCTTGCAACTTATGTTTTAAAGCTCACACAAAAACCTCTCAAGTATTTTCCTAAATGCTCACACTTCAAACCCAGTAATAATGGTGTTTAATGCTCACATCCAACAATAGCAACTCACATATAAGAATTAAAGGTTGAGAAATAAAATTGAATAAGTTTGGCTTTGTTCAATGCTATTCTCTAGAATTTATGTCAGTTTGGTGGAGTATTTATAGGCAACAACCACCAAAGAGATGTTACAAACAAAACAATTTCTAAATCTCTAAGTTGTGTTGGGTAGATCTTGCATTAAATGCATGTTAGACTGATTTCATAGTCATGACTGATCATTCATGGTTGCGATTTCACTTTTAGCTTAAAAATTGCCAAAATTAGAGTGAAGAACTCTGTTTGTATCTAATGACTAGTACATGTGGCACACTACCATTGGTCTTTCATGAATTATAGCCATTATGTTCTTAGATCCAAATAAAAGTAGCAGTTGTAAAATGTTTTTCTTTAGGATGTGATTGTCGCTGCAAATCTTTCTATTTGATAAGGAAATGTAGCTCTATCAAATCGTGGTCTCGACCACTATGTAACCTTCGCAAATTTTGATAAACCAATGGCTTTCTGGGACACTTAACATGCTCTGGTTATGGACTCAATTCCTTTCAGGCAAATCCAAAAGTCGCGATTGTGGATCTAGACGTGACTCCTACCTCGAATTCGTCTGTCACAACTTTACAAAATCCTTGGCAAGATAATAGTTGTGATTTCCACTATGAATCAGTCTACCCATCTTCTTTCATTCTTCTTCCAATATAATGGTCATGAATTTGAAGTTCACCCCACGAATTAGAGTGCTTTTCATAATACTTAAGATTAGACTCACATTCAACTTTCAATGCAAATCTATCTAAAAATCTGTAAAATCAACACTTAAAATTAATGTTAGAACATATCAATCTACATTGTCAAGATCAAAAGAGAATTTTGAGTTAGGTTTGATCAACCTAGTCTAATATAAGCAGTGATGATAAGGCAACATATAATGATAAGTGTATTATAGGAGCGAGTAGCTTATGTTTCTTCATACACTACAGGCATATGATGAGTTTATGGCTTTGCATGTGTGCACTCTATTAATCTAGTATAGTTAGAGGAATGAATCCTTTTCGATAGACCAAACTTACAACAATTACATCTAATTTAATGCTAAGCCACATGAACCATGAACACATGTAGCTGGCAAATTAAAAACCCATTAAGTAAAATCTTGGAAAAATTAATTAAGTAAAAAGAAGGGATTTAAAGTGTTTATGATTAAACCTGTAAAATAGATAGAAAGGTTGCCTTGGGTTGTTTTTAGAGGAGAACAAAAGGAATTAAGAAACGATAATGATTTTATGGAGAAAGATTTCATGGGATTTGAAGAGATTAGTGTTCGAAGAGTTTTGATGTCCAAGCTTTGCTATTTTTATAGACCCTTTTAGAATTTTAGTTCAAATTATGGAAAGAAAAAGCAAAACAAATTTGCTAAGAGGAGGGGGCTTTTTTTTCATCAGCTCCCTCCCTATCTTTTCTCTCCTTTAGGGGGCTGAGTGGCTTGTTCTCCACCTCCTTATCGTCAGTCAGGAGGTAGCTTCAACCCATGTTAGCCTCCTTTTTGGTTTTGCCACTGGTTGATGTGGATAAGTGAGTTGACATGTTCTTTGATCATTGGTTATTTATATCTGAAGTGGGAAATAAAATGGTAAATGACGTGTAATGCAAAGGGCAAATCTCTTCCCTAATGGAAAAAAAAATCTTCTCAAATGGTAAAAAATCCACAAATTCCATGTATTAGGGTTTCAAGCAAATAAAATTGGATATCCTAATTTCTCCATTAATTTATCTCTCTAATTTCTAATATTTAACTATATTTTGCAAATTCTTTCATCTTTACCTCTAATTTTCATTATATATACTCGATTTAATGAAAGCAAACACTTTACCTCGAAGCAAATGTGATCAGCGTTCTATAATGAGAACATTATGGATGAACAAAAAACTAGGAAGGAGATTTCTAAGCTATAAGGTAGGTGAGCAAAAAGGGGATGCAATTATTTATTTTGTGTTGATGTTGAAATCTGTGGCAGGAGCAAGAATATAATATATGGGTTACTAAGGAGGCTCAACAAGGTTGAGGTTGATAGGGATAGATATAGGAGAAGGGAAAAATTGTTATAAGGATAGACTATTTTTTTCATTTTGGTAGTGATTTTTGAGAAATAGTTTATAATGTCATGTAATGGTTGTTGTGGTTAACGTGTTAGAATTGTTTTGGAGGGTTAAGGTTGTATATGGAAATTAAAGGGCATCACCTTAATTCCAATTTTGATTTCTATCGTAATTATCCTCTTTAGGTAACTAATATTTGTTTGAATTTAAGTTTTATGTCAAATTATTATTAAACAAATATATATTTATGAAGTGGATATTAAGTGTTTGATGAAATGCCTCAAAGGGTCTAATATTCTTACTGATAACATTGACTAAGGGTTACCATTATATAGAACTGACAAAAATTGGACCACAAATACTAAATACTAAATGGCAATAAGAATTTGTGCATGGAGGCAGTATACACAACACCCAACATATTAAACTCAGCATACCTGTATGTACAACATTTACCATATGCCATGAAGCACACTAAACTCAACATACCAGCATACTAATCTCAACATACCAGTAGATAGGCGGGTAAAATCTACAAAATAACACTATAACATATCACTAAAATTCCCAAATCACAAACATTTATCACAAAAAGGGTGAGAGTTCAATGCTATTGAAATAAAAGGGCTTAAATGCCAATATTACACCATTAATTCCAAAGTAAACACATTTATGCTATTGACTTCAACTTCATAAATATATTAAGTAATATAATAATAGGCGAAGATGCCCATACTACAATATTAATTGGTTTGCTACTATTGCCAAGAAAGGCCATGAACACAAAATTTGCAATAGCAAATGTCAAAATAAGCAAATTATAATATTAATTTAAACTAATTGTCAAATTAGAAGTTCTAATTCACAAAGCTATTAGTAGTTGGCATTCAATTTAAACCCATAGTAGTTGACTCTTATGTTAAATCAGGCCCTATTAGTTATGTGCTTCCATTAGGTCCAATTTTTGTTTTCCTTATTTTCGCTTGCATCTTCAATTTGGCTTGATTCCAATCTTCTTTTTCTTCTACCACCTTTAATTTTGTTCTTTTTCTTTTGCTTATTCTCTTACAACATGACAATTGTTGAGTTATAAAACTAATATTATAGCATAATGTGCAATATCATACAAATAATTTTAAATATTTTACATCCAATTAAAGTGGGGTGATGAATTGCTTACCCCATTTCTTAAATCCTTGCTTTCTTTCAGTCATGAAAGAAGGCTTTGGTTCAATGCCTATTCTGACTATGCCTTCAGTATGTATCACCCTTAAAGATTTAGTTTTATATTCCATTTGTCAAGCAATAAACACCATTAATGAATACACAGTTAGAATTTAAAATATTTACAAATTAAATTAACTAAGAAAAGCTTACATTGATAATTACAACCCCTGTGTCTGTATCTATGTATATAAAATATCTATTAGGTGGTTGTTTTAGGTATATATGTAGGTGTATTTCTCTTAGGGTAAAATACTTTGCCATTAAACTTATCTGCACTTCTATAAATTGTAGACAACACACTGTTAGTAGGGTTATTGATTGGCTATTGATTTGATGGACTAAATTTCCATGAGATATTATTGTCTATATTGGCAGGATTTTCTAGTTCAACTTGTTGATTTAACGGACTAAATTTCCATGAGATATTACTGCCTATATTGGTAGGATTTTCTAGTTCAACTTGGCTAACCACTAGACTTGCATTATTTTTTGCCTATAATTATACATCAAATAAATCAACACTAAGACAAAACTTTAAATTATTTATATTGCACTACATTAAGATAATACTAAACTTTACTTGAGATTCACTTATTGATTTTTTGCATCTTAAAATTACAGGCTGCGACTTGTTGCTATGTTAAGAATTGGATTTGCCTCTTGTTGTATTTTGTTATAGTTATAGAATGTTACTTACTTCATATCCATCATTTGGCACTTACATATCCTATCGAATTAACAAATAATAATTAAGACTTAATTATTAACAATGAACTATAATAACTTTAAAATTTTAATGTATTAATGAATTCTAATTTACTACTTTAGTGACTTGAGAAATAGCCTGTTGATGTGGGTGTTTTGTTTGCTTTACCTTTGTATACCTGGGTACCTTAGTAAGCTTTCTTTTCAAGATTAAACACATTTTTTATTGTCTTTTGCCAAAAAATACACTACAAGTCATTAACCTTTTTTTTTTTTTTTTTTTTTTTTTACAGTTTATGGTCATTTACACCTACTTCTCCAACCTCATTTCCCTTATTTCTTACTTTTCTTCCAACTTTTTTCTTCAATGGTGGAGGTTGGGGCTTATTGCATATTTTTCACAAAACATACTTGAAATCATTAGGCTGATCATTTGAGAATATGCTTTTAGGTATTTTTCTTTGGTATAATACTTATGAACAAAGTCTAATGGATCCTCATTTACTTTAGGAGTTGCAAAAAATGGTATGACAATAGTGAATGCCAGTTAATTCCTAGTTTCTTTAACGATAATTATAAGTCTTTAAATTAGCTACACAAGTGTCACCCTTTTAAGACACTTCACACCTAGATTCACCATTCCATAATGCTTGGCACTCACCACTTTCCATAAAACTTTCATGAACCTTCTTCTTGATCCTATTACCAAAATTCCCTACCCATCTATTTGTCAAGTCTCTATTAGTATGCAACCTAATGTGACCAATCTCATAAGGTCCTCTAACATGGAAATAACTTTTTTAGTCATAACTTCAATGACTTTTCCATTAAAAGTCTATATCAAATTGTTATCAATAATATCACACTTTATCTCAGTGTTGAAATAGGCTTTACACCAATGCCTAGGATGGGTATGTACCATATCCTTAAACCCTAGTGGAGATGACTTTTCATTTCATTCATGTGGGCTTCGAAATTAGGCATATTTGTTGATTTAGCACACATCTAAAACTGTTTTTAAAGCTACTCACTCCTTCCATGCCTTTTTTCTATAATTTGCATATAGGCGCCTAACATAGCACCTGTGCTTAGCTTGATGTAGTATGTCTTACAGTACATTCAATATGCCTTATAATAACACATAGTGACTATGAAAAATAAATATAAATACAAAACCATAAAATAGTATATGAAATAAATGAAAATAAAGTATGGACATATTACGTTTTGTTGGTTTGTAATAATGGTCCATCCATTGCCATCTCTAAGTGCCAAGTCTTTTTTTAGTTGCTGAATAAACCACTCCTAATTTTTCCTTTTCTCTTGTTTAACCAAACCGCTTACCATAAGGAACATTTGATTATTCCCATCCCTTTTAACTACTGTTAATAACTCCATTTTTATTGCCCCTTCAAAAAACACTCCTATCATCCTTCTAAACCCATCAAGAAGTCCCTTCTTCAAGTAGTTCAAGTAGTCAAATAAAATGTACAACTTGTTAAAATTTAGGAGTTTCTCTCTTATTAGCCTTATAACCCTCATTTTAATTATATTCACTGGGCTTCTTCTTTTTATTCCCCTAAATAAACCCATAACATACCAAATTCAGCCTAAAATATACCTTACAACATAGTTGCTACCTTATCCTTTACCCTTTTTACCTTACAGATATTCATTGTTAGCCTCAAATATTCCTTAATAAGTCCCTGTATATCAAACAAAAAATTAATGGAAGGTATATATTTAAATTTTGAAGGTATTTTTTAGCTAACCAAGAAGTGGTAGCCCTCTTATTCTTAAAGGTAACATTGTAATTATGCTCTCCCATGTATGTTTTTACTATAAATCTCTTTGCCTCGCTCTCAACTGATGCATATATCGTCCAAAGACACTTATTATATGCAACTTTAATCTCACCTCAGTTTTAGTAGTCATTACAAGCTTAACAATCCTTTTTTTTCTTGTATCCCTTGCCTAGTCAATGCCTCCTTAAATTGATTTGGGCCATTAATTCTCATGCCTAAATGGAAATGCACTTTTTTAACCTTAGGTTGAAAGCCAAAGAATCTTGACTTCCTACTGCTAGCATGGTCATCTTCAAAATCTTAAAATTGACTACACTGTATAAATCATCAGTGTCAAAGTACTTTTATTCAAAACCTTCCCTTATAATGTTAGGCACCTTCATACTACTTCCTTCTATTTTCACCTGGGTCCTCTATTACTTTTTTATTCTTATTCAACTTAAATTGTCTTTCACAACTTTTTGATTCCTACAACTCAATATCATCATCATCAGATAACCATCTACATTCTATAATCTCCTCATTTGAATCCTTATTTCATCCTTACCATTTACATCTGCCACATCTGCAACATCAACTTTAATTTTTTGCCCTTCTTAATCTTTAATATCTCTTGCTGACTAATCAAATGCAATTTTTGTGTTAATTAGTGAATTTCCTTCATATATTGGTTTATTTACAACTTTTTCTTGATCAATGTTTTCAACTTCTAATTCTTCAAATATAGGTTCATTTGTATCTTCTTCACTTGCAAGTTTATGTACCTCTGATGCATTTGTATTAAATTTTGGATTTGTAAATGCTAATGCTTGTATAAAATATACATATGCTACTACAATTGCAAATTTAGTCACCTCTGTTGCACTTTCACTTTTTACTTTTTTTTTTTAAACTATAAGTGATGTTGTAAGTGCACTATGTACTTCAATTACTACTTAAGATGCAGCTAAGAATTCTTTTACATGCTTAATATTTGTAAATTGGCTTAATAACACATCATTCTCATTTAATTCAGTAATCAAACTTAAAGCTACTGCCCCAATTCTTGTGCCTAACAACCTTCATCTTTCACACTATCAACTCTATTAGATTTCATGATTACTTATAACACATTTGTTACCCTCTAAAACACCTTCACTGAATCTACCATCCTTTAGCCTATCATTGGATGCTACATCTACCATAATATTGCCAGCCCTGCGCTCATATATTCCTAGACCTTGTGTTAAGTCTAAAATGCCTTCACTACTATCAATAATTCCTATTAGCTCCATCAAATATTTTTTTTAATTACTTTATGTTCTATATACACCTTTATAATCCCTTTTACTTTTAGGAAATTAAACATATCTTTAAAAGAAGGTTCATAAAGTATCCTCAACCCTATTGCTACATTACTTTTAACTGGGGCCTTAAAGTGTATCATTTGCAATTCTTTAGTCCCCACTAACTTTTCACATAATTCACAAGTGCAAGCCATGTTAAAAACCACAAATTTACTTCCATCTCCTTTAAAGTGCCCCATATAGACCATATAAAACCTCGTCCATGATACACATTCAAAACATGAATACTTCACAATTTAAAAAACAAATGATATTAAGAACTTAAATCACTACCAAATATGTAAGTTTACCTAAATAAGATACACTAAGGGAAAGCAAAAACTTAAATCACTACCGTACCTTGTCATTTTCATATTTACTTTTTTTTCTAAATATAACATTTTCTTTCTTCATCATGTATGAATTAAGTGAAACCCTTATAAGTGTTTGAAGTAAAATTTTTAATTTTTAATTTTTAATTTAATTTAATTAAACAATATGTTTTGTTTATTATCATTGAGGATTAAGGATATGTAAGTAATTTTAGTCAAACACTTTTCACGTTTCAATTTTTAATTTTAACAAAAAAAAATCAATTTTCCATGTTAGTAAAAATTTAATAGAACCAGTAATATACACATGATTGAAATAAATTAAAAGGCTCAAACACCAAATTGAAACTTTTACAACTTGACACACCTAATTGACAAATTTTGCCAAGTTTAAACATCAAATATGCAATATTGCCCATACTCTTTACCTATAATGCAATTATTGGAAGACTGATCTTATATGATATAGTCACCTATATCTCTATTCGGTATTTGACCATGAAGATCTATATTGAAAAGGGTATAGCCATGGTAAAGGGAGACCAAAAAGTTATGAGAGAAACTTATATGAAATAGTGAAGTAAGTAGCTCATACTATCATCATAGAATCGTTGAATGTCTCATAAGACCATTCTTCTAAAGCTTTCAAGCCAATAGAAGATTTGAAACTTTTTCTTTTTAGTAAAAGGTGCACATTACTGATTGGGATAAACTAATAAAGCTAGTTGAAAAAGATATCAGCTCGATCTTAACAGACAACCTTAAAACATTTGTCTGGTCCACCTTAGACATCATAAGAATTAACCCCTTAGTCATTGCTTATAAGTTGAATTTCAATAACCTGGTCAAACTTATGAAATAAAAAAGAAGAAACCATGCATTTGAGCATCAAAAAGCCATTATTAAGGAGGTATGCAAGTTGCTCCCTACAAGTTTCAACTGAGAGGTGTAAACTCGAACTAGTTGGCTAATATGATGTTGGTGACAAAGCCAAATGACAAGTAAAAGATGTGCATGGATTTTATTGATCTTAACAAAGCTCATTCGAAATTGTGGACTTTATTACTATGCATGAGCTTTATAGCTTTGTTGACACTTCAGTCGGGTACCAACAACTTGAAATTTTGTGTTAGATGAAGTCACTTACTACTACAAGATAATGTCAATTCTTCTAAAAAATCCAAGAGCAACATATCGGAGGCTAGTCAACAACATGTTTAAAAATTATATTGATAAGGCTATTAAGGTGTACATGGATGACATGATTGCCAAATGCCACTGAGCTGAGGAACATCCTAGAGATGTTAAGGAAGTGTTAACAACTGTTGATTGGTACAATATAAAGCTCAATCTAAAGAAATGTGCTTTCAAAGTTTGAGTAGAGAAATTCTTGGGATTTGTGATTTCCTAGAGGACGATTGAGACTAATCCAACTAAGATTCAATCCACTTTTCATCCACTTTTCATATGTAGCCTCCTAAGTCCATTAATAAAGTTCAAAAGCTCAATAGGAAAATCACTGTCTTAGGATGGTTCACCTCATGTTTAGCTTGATGCTACTTGCCATTCTTTAAGATGTTGAGAAATTTTAAAAAAATTTCATGGACTGATGAGTGCTATAAAGCCTTTAAAGAATTAAAGATATTCTTTAACTTGCTCCCTCTACTTAGACATTCTAAGTAGGATGAGCCCCTCTTTATATACCTAGTTGCCATCAAAGAAATAGTTGTTTTAGTACTAATTAAAGAAGAAGATAGAGTGCAAATACTGATCTATTATGTCAACAAGGTGTTGAATAGAGTTGAACTAAGATACCCTATATTTGAAAAATTAGCTTATGCACTAGTCAGTTCAGTAGTAAAACTCAAACAATACTGTTTAGCTTACACTCTATATAGATGAAGCACTACAAAAAATATTTCAAAAGGTAAAGACATCAAGGTGGATAGCCTAGTGGGCAATTCGACTATATGAGTTTGACATTAAGTATGAACTAAGGCATGAGCCGAAAGCTCAAGTGCTAGCTAACTTTATGGCAGAATTGATAGGGCTAGATATAGGGCAAAACAACAATCCTAATAAAGAGGAGTGAAAGTTGTTTATTGATAGGGCCTTTAAATTAAATGAGGAGGGAGTTGGCATAATTCTGAAAGGTCTGAGCCAAGTTACCATCAGGTATGCTCTAACTTTGAATTTTTGAGCTATTAGTAATGTTGCAAAATATGAGACTAAACAGGCAACAACTAGCACAAGAAGTCTAAATAAAACATATTTTAATCAACAATGATTCATAATTGGTGGTTTAGTGGTTGCTTGGTTACGATGTTGTCAAAACCCCACCATGCTCAAATATGCAAAGTATGCCAATCTATTATTCGAACCATTAAATATTAGCAAAGGGTAGCTTAATACTATAATAGAAGAGTGAAGCATTGAGCCCTTAACGTCAAAGACATAGTCTTAAAAAGAGCTAATGTGACCAAAGGTGAGACAAGTGTTAGCAAGTTCGATGCTAATTGGAAAAAGGCCTTACATGGTTATTAAAGCAATGGGACTTGTAACTTACAAATTAGAAGTTATGGATGTCAAATTCATTCTTTAGACATAGAACATAAATGCTTTTGAAAAAAATTATATGATACATAGCCTTAGGTTCTATATTATAAACAAGCTCGTGTGTGATTTCAACCCATTTACTTCTCCTATTTCAATAAATATAAAAAGAGTCTTCACCCTCTTTTCTTATATCTTTAAATTATTTCCACTTTATTAAAGCATGTACCAGGCTCATTAGCCCTGTACATCATGAAAAGGTCTTCACCCTCCTTTCTTTAAGTTATTAGTTCATATTACTAAAATATGTACCTAACTCATTAGCCTCATACATCGCGAAGGCTATTAGGCTTATGACTAGAAATGTCTTAAACCACAAGTTATTCTATCTGGTTTAACTTATCTAACTAGTTCCACTCGAGTCGAATAATTCAGTAAGTATTTATAAGTTTGATTATTCTATAAGTTTTATGTTTTAGTATTTTGAATTTGATAAGCTTAGTATTTTAATGTCTATCTTATTATTAGCTCAGAGTTATCTTAAGTCCATCCTTCAAAGTTCATAACTTTCAAGTATACATGGATGAAAGAAAAGGAAGGACATGCAAGAATTGAAGAAAAGTCATTTTATTACTTAGAAAATTTTTTACAATAAGGGACAGGCTAGGCCTACATATATTCCTCTAGTTCTTCATTTTTCTTCTCCTCATTCGCATTACCTAGGAAGATGTTTGATGGTTATGTTTATGCAAGTGTAAGTGCAAGTGCACATGCAAGTTTTAGCATAGTAAAGGGTTGTTGAATCCATAAGGACTATGATATCAAGTACTATTAGTCTAACCACTATGATTATCTAGAGTTTACTATGATATTGGTAGAAATCTAATCTCAAAAGTAAAGAATTGAAATAGCAAATAAATTGAAATAACAATGATAATAAAGACTTAGGATCGAGTTATCCCGTATAATGGATATAAATCAATCAATGGACTATATTATTATTTCATGAATGGGTGATGTTAAGGGAGGTTATCCTAAAGACTATTAAACCTTTTCTCAAAGTGAATATGATGATGTTAACAGGAAACAAAGACATATTCTCATGGTAAGTTTACATATTAACATATCAAGCTCTGTGATAAACCTTGAATGCCCTTAGCCATGGATCTATCTCTAAACTACAATAAACTAAGTTCAATGGTTAATGATCGAATGTCAAACTTTCACTCTTGTTACTTCATTCAACATTGAAAATCATACAAACTGTGGCCAAGTATTCATAAGCATTAAGCACATAACCATTAAATCAAATTAGGTCTCATTCCTTCATAAAAATAGAGTTAAATCATAAATCATTTGTAAGTTCAAACTCAATCCTAAGAAAGATGTTTAGCCTCTCATCATATTGGTAATCAATAATACATAAGGGATATGAAAATAATCCATAAAACTTATATTAGCAACAAGAAAGATATAAGAGAATTCATATCACTTGATTCTTCAAGCCTTCACGCTTGAAATTTGAATCCTTGTGTTCTTCTCTTTCAAAAGATGTTTAGATGTTGTTTCCTTGTTATTTTCTTGCTTAAAAATTAGCCAAACCTCATTAAAGTTCGTTCTAGGTTCATCCCCTATTAATCAAAGTTTCCTTTATATAGGACTTTGAAAAAGTTGATTTCGGCTAAAAAATCGCACTAGGGATCATTGTGGTCATAACTTGCTACCAAAAGTCATGCTCGCGACAAAATGCTTTAGCCTTTATTGGTCAAAATACAATTTAGTCCCTATAATTTTATCTAAATGCTTCTAAACACCTAAAAATCACCATAAAACATTCAAATATGAAGATTAACATGAATTAACATTAAAATAACTCAACTTAAACATAGAAAAATAATAAAGTAAGCTAAAAAAACCAATGAAATACTATGAATAAATTAAGTTCATCAAATTTGCCTACACTTAAACGTTTCTTGTCCTTAAGTAATAAAGAACCATATAGACAAAATCCTTTGCATCCTTTACAAAAGTATATGACTTATTTTTGCAGTGGCAATCACTTAAGCACTACATTAGAGATACCAATCAAAGACTTACTTAAAACAAATTGGTACGATCTGTCGCTAACACCTGTAGATCTAGTAGGCAAGTGCACCTATCGAGTATAGTATAGCGTAGGAGTATCGAGTGTCGATCCCTAAAGAACTAAAAGTATTAGTATTAACTCTTTCTCTATTATTTAACCTGTAAATTTAAGTGAATTAATTAACTGATTAAAAGAAAATAAAATAAAATAATTCAAAAAACTAAAATAATGAAAATATGAATCAGAGAGTGGGAAAAAAGTGATCAATATGACAAGTAACACTCAAGTATTGAATCCCCTTAAGACTTATTAAGAAATCGATTCTCTGACAATACAATCTAATTCAATGTTTATGGAACCGTGTAAATTCCTTTAGTATGTTAAAGTCTTTCTCAAGACCATTAACATCTAATTCTAGGTTGATTAATTGGAATTTCTTCCTGATTAAAACCCCTAAAATTGCATTATAGTTCCTCGAATTTCACTATTAGGTTTGACCCTAATTCGAAAGATTTATGTTATCCTATCTCTAGGGTACATGCAACTCCTTTCAATTGTGCTAGATCTATTCAATAACTTGATTTCTCAATCTAAGTTTAAAGAATTAAGACAAAAATCAATATTCCGGATATATCAATTCAAGGAAATAAAGAACAAACACAATTGAATTCCATAAATAATGAAAAGATTGTATTATCTAA
>CATIWR010522995.1:0-10840 GCA_949677035.1 Omphalea diandra | reverse complement strand
AAATAATTTTCATAATTTTATTCACTATTACTTTTAATAATATTATGTGCTCAACTTTTTTTAAAAAAATATTTATTCGTCTCTTATAATAATGGTTGAAATAATTAAATAAATTTAAATGTATTTATATTTTTTTATTTTATACTTTACATTAAAATATTTTAATACTTTATTTTATAATGTTTTATATTTTAAAATATATAATAATATTATATAATATATAATAATAATAATTTTAATTTGTTGGCCGGGTGGGACAAAAGTTGGCCACCTGGCCAACAATTGTATTTTGCATGCAATTGGCATACATTTGCGTGCATGCCAATTGCATGCAATTAAGGCTTCGTCCGCCAGTTACACTAGCGGATGAAGTTTAGAAAATTAAAAAAAAAAAATTTAGCCGTTTAAACTGACGTCCGCCAATTAAACTGGCGGACGGCACTATTTGACTATCCCTAAAACCTAAATATTTTTTCATTCAATCTATTTTTATAAATATTTTTTCATTCACATTAATTCACTAAAATTTTTTTTTTTTTTACACCATTACGAAAATTGTCCCGATTTCCTTTCCCTTTTCTTGCTGCCATGCAAGAATAAGAGAATCTAGACTGCCATTACCTTCTTTTAAATATAGGCTATTTATCAAGAAGCAGTACCACTTCTAATTTCCTCTCCCGCTAACCTGCTGTTGTGTAAGTTTAAGAGAATCTACACTGCCATTACGTGTTGCTAATTCTTATAAATATAGGTTATTCATCAACCAGCAGTAATGTATATGATATACAACGGATGACTCCAGATGATACAGAGCAGAGAAGTCAAAGTCCTCAAGATCCTGTAGTTGAAGTGATAACTCCTGATGTATACAATAACTATCGTGCAGATGGCTCAAGAGATCCTTTTTCTGGGATCTGGTCTCGGACACTGAGAATCCAAATAACTGGCAGAGATGGATTTGAAAAACTTGATGTTAGGATTCCTGTGAGTCATCTTTCCTCATTTGGTGCTGCTATAATATTATTGTGCATCTAGTATATCATTGTATTCATTATCTATATTGTTCCATCACATTGTCCAAATTAACTGATATCTATAGTTGCACACTTCCCCACCCTAAGTGAAATCTGATGTTTTCAGCAGTCCCAGTTACCATCTATGCTTTCCAAATTATTCAGAGCTGAGTGGTAAAACATTAACGGCCTAACTGTGGGAACTAAACATATAATTTCTTTTTTCTAAATGAAGAAATACTCTGTCCAATTCAGGCATCCCCCATTCAATTAGTCAACTTGACTGACATTTATTATTGTTTCAGTTGCTAATTTATGATATATTATATCACATCTGAACTCATTTTTCTTCTATTTGTTTCTTCATATATCCTACATTCCATTTAGGTATGACTGGAACCATAGTTGATTTCTTCTTTATTTAGTGGCAATAAATCAAGCCAAAATATCTTTTACAAGCGGACATTCTTATACTTTTGGAATCTTTTGTTGGTTCTGGCACTATATGCCTAACAAATTCCCAATATGTTTCATGTTTACAAATAAATTGCATGTCTGTCATGCATAAATCTGTGGCTAGTTATCTATAAATGCATGCAGTCTCCATTTATTTGTTCTGGTTTGCAGGAACTTCTTGTGAAATGAGATTGTTTATAGCAGCAAATGATATACGTTATACTTCAAATATACATGGTGACTAGCAGCACCTGTTATAATCATTGTTGTAGACTCATTCTATGAAATTTCATACCTGCATGCACCTTATAAATTCTGTATTATACAATTGCCACCATGGTTATTTGAACAAGAAAGATGCTCGTTTTAATGGGCTGGCAGAGTATCCTCCATCCCATCTTTATTAGAGAGAGATATGGAGGACAGTGCGCTTAATTAAGTGAAACATGCTTCTTCTGCTAAGTTTTTTAGTTCATTTGGATGTGCGAGACTTGTTCCATATGTATTACCCTTTCAGCTTTCACATTTTGAAAATAATTATTCCCTTCTAGATTAATATGATTGATAGTTCATATGCACAAATAGTCTCATTTTATGTTATGCACACCAATGATGATGTACAGGAATTTGTTCCATGAAGGAAGCTAATGTTCTTGTATGTTTCCTTTCCACTTTGTCTGTTGGCAGGCTGGATTTTTGGAAGGAATCACAAACATTGTTCCAGGTATATTAACTTCCAGCCTAATTATTCAAAACAAATATTTAGATTGATACATGGAAGTCATGGACAGAATATAACTTCTGCTCATTTTTGATACACAGCTTTGGGAGGTGTGAACATCAAAGAACTCTTGAATGAGGCAGCTGGGGAAGCAGGAGGCAAGTTGTTGTTGGATTTCAATGATACCATTGGTGACAGGATACAGGTCTTCCTAGAATAACCATTATTTCTAGTTATATGGAAAAGGTAACTTTAGCTGTAATCAATTTTTAAAGAAGATTCCAATTAAGTTGTCTTGAATCAGTTGTCCATTTTTGCAATGTATGTGTTCTGTTGACAAGTGTAGATGTAATGCAACTTTGTTAGAAAAGGAATGCATATAATTTAGGTAAATATAATAAAATAGGAAGAATAACTGGAAAATATCAAAGTATATTCTGAAGACAAGGTTCTGTTATAAGAGTGTAGTTTGGCAGCTGTATTACATCTATGGTTTAACCTTTTATAAGAATGGAAAAAAGAACATAATTTAGAACTGAAACCAAAGTGATTAAACAAAGGGGGTTTGAAGATAAGTTCAAGGGGAAGAAGCAGAATAGCAGTGAATTGATAAAAAATTTGAGGGTTGTATGTGTGTGCATGGAAAGAGAGGGAGGGTTCAGTTGTGGTTGAAGAGATTATTGCTGTTTTCAACCCTTTCACTTCATTTGTTATTTCAATTATTTGTATGTTTTCTACTGACCATATACCAGAAAACTGGAGAAGTGTGACTGGAAATTTTCGCATGGAATCTACAACCAAGAAAATCTGTCAAATGTGCAGCTGAAGGCTTTGTATAGACTCTGAACTGCGTTCAATCCCCTCACATCTTTCCCGAGGTCAACCTACAGTATGCAGCACTGTTTGCATTTTTGGCTTCCAAGGTCATGCTTTCTTGTCATCCAAGGTTAAGGGATAAGGTTACAATCATATGCTGTTCTTCCGTTTTTTGCTCTCTTTTTTAGTTGGATGAATCAAAATACATTTTTATAACATTGAATTTGATGAATCATAATATACTGTAATTTTCCAACTGTCTTGATTTTCAATTTGCTTTTTTCCTTTTTCTTTTTACGATGGGATGTTGATTTTGATTTTCTAATGTTCACACGTTGTTCACTTGATGCTGGACAAAAACATTATGTGCTTGTGATATCAGAAAATGTAGGAAAGCAACAATGTTCAACCAAACGTGGCTTACCCCCCATAAAACCAGACCTGATCAAATGTCAGAACAATGGAAAACCAGCCTGAATGATGATCCATTTATTCCTCAATCAATCCCATTGGCGATAAAATTGATTGATGTGGTATGTTGCTAGAGTAGTTTTCCTCATCTATTGCTGGAGTAAGCATGGATTTTCATTGGTTAAAGATAGGGTAAATTAGGGTTGAATTTTGCAACCCAAAGTTAGAATTTAGGTTGCATTACCTGCAATCTAACGACTTGCCAGACTGTTCCGCTTTCCAGAACTGAGGAGAAAATCCAATTGTGATGTTATTATGAACCATCAATAAATTGATATTAATGCATCTGAAAGTGCAACTCCAATTTCGGTTCCGTAAAAACATGGCGCTGAAATTATTTTAGTTGCAATACTTAGGGTAAGGATGGTTAATTTAATTAAACTATGAGGAATTTAAAGAATTCGCGGTTATAATTTGAACAAATCTTGAATCAAAAACCGGATTGTGATCATAAAAAATGTTTATTAAATAATTATCGGTTAATTAAAATTTATATAGAATTTATTTTTTTATAATATATATATATGGCCAGTTGGATTAACTGCTAATTGAAATCGAAAAATCATTAAAACAAAAACGGAAATTGATTAACCAATTTTTCGGCTTCATTTTAGTCAGTTTTTAGTTTGATTTAATCCTGGTTAGTTTTATGTTTTGATTTTGATTTCTTTTTTTTTTTTTTTTTTTTTATTTGCTCATGCCCAAGGGATTGACAATTTTAATGACATATATGCTCCTGAGTCCAGACCTGATGGAAATTCTTTACACCCACAACCGTCCCTTATGGTTTTCAAATACAGAAAAATTTGAAGAATCAAGACATCCCTAAAAAGAAGAGTATCTGCATGATTCGAGATCCAATAATTTATACGGGCGCATACTAACAAACGATAAGAGGAAATGCAATGCGTTTCAGATGAAAGTAATATCAGAATAAGTAGATAAATCCTGTAACAAACCATACCAGAGTTCGAAAAAAAAAATCCTGTAACAAATCCAGAAATTGGAGCATGAGAAAAACAAATGAATCAGGTTTATTGTTTTTTGAATAGCAAAAGCATAGTATAAATATGACAAGTTATAAAAAAAAAATGTGAAAAAATGAAAACCTGAGAAGGATTATCCCAACCATATTACAAATTCACAACAGCTGAAAACCAGCAATGCACCTAAACTAACTATTTCAACCCGAAATGAATCATATTGTAATCGACATTCAGATATAACGACGATGGATGCACATCAAGTAAGGTGTGATGTTTGAAAAGGCTACAAACTATTGACCAAAAACACATCCTTGAACCATTTATAAGACCAGTACGGTGCTCGCTTCAAATTTGGTGCCATACCATCTCTTTCATCTGGCAGACAGCTAGTATTCATTACACTTGAATATAACAACAAACTGGTTCATTCTCATCAATACCCTCCTCCATATGGCTGTTGAGTGTAACCACCTGTGCCCATCATGGGGTTATACCCACCAGGCATTGCTGAGCCAGGAGACTGCATATTACCCCTTTGCCCCATCCCCATATTCATCCCCATTCCCGCGTTCATTCCCATGCCCATCCCCATTCCCATTCCCATACCCATGGGTTGATTCATGCCTCCATAACCTCTCATACCCATACCTGAACCAGGACCTCCACCCATACCCATGCCCATTCCCATGCCAGCATTCATCATAGGATTTGTAGGAGCCATAAGAGCACTTGCACCGGCTCGGCCTATACCAGAACCAGAACCCATAGCTTTACCCATGGTGACAGTAGAAGTAACAGGAACTGTTGTTGGTTTTTCCATTCTCTTTTCCTTGCGATTAATCGCATCAAAATCAATTCCAATGTCAGCCAATGGATTGATTTTAGCTGCATATTCAAAGCTCAGGATGTCACATCGTTAGAAAGACCATTAAGAAATCACCAAAGACTTTTAGTACATATTGTTAGATTAAAATAATGATCAAATAACTCACCTCCAGAGATGTTCAAATTGACTAGTCCTCTGTTCAACGTATCTGCCCAAACTGTTGACTTGGTCTCAAATTTTTTGTCCTTAGATGTTTGTGGAACTACTGCGAGTGGTCCTGCTGATGAGGAAATAGCTGGCTGAGAGGTCACGGGATTGCTTGGCTCTTGTGAAAATACGTTGCCCAGGACATCACTATTATGTTGAGCAGCAGATCCAGTTGGAGTTTGGAAGCCAACTTGTGAACCAACTGGGGCAGCAGAGCCTCCTTGTGGCATAAAGCTTCCATTGTTAAACTGTGGAGTTGGTCCTGTTCCAATGTGGTGAGCAGCTTGTGAGACAGCTGGTACAGCCGATCCCTGTTGTGGAAGAAAGATTCCATTGGTAAACTGTGGCATTGGTCCAGTAGCAGTATACTGAGCAGCTTGTGAAACAGCTGGAGCAGGAGAGCCCTGTTGTGGGAGAAAGTTTGCATTTTTAAACTGATTTGGGGCCACTGGAGGGACAACAGGGGCAGCAGAGCCCTGTTGTGGCATAAAGTTCCCATTACTAAACTGTGGAGTTGATCCAGTTGCAAGATGGTGAGAACTGGGTGAGACAGATGGGGCTACAGAACCTTGTTGTGGAAGCAAGTTTCCATTGTTAAACTGTGAGCCAGAGCCAGCTGAAGTTTGTGGAGCAATGTTCAAAGGGATAGGAGCTGTAGACCCTCCATGTGGGAGGAAGTTTCCACTGCTGAATTGTGCAGCCTGAGGAATGATATTTGGAGCTACTGGGGCCAGAGATCCTGCTTGTGAATTATAGTTCCCATAAATATTAACACTTGGCTCAGTAGGTTGGCTAGCCAGAGCTGAAAAACCAGGATGGGTAGCAACAGTAGGTGAAGGACCAGATGGTGGAAGGATGTCTGCAAGAATATCAGTTTCCTCGTGCGAAGTTGAGAGCTCCTGTGGCATAAACTGTGAGTTTGTTAAAGTTGGTTGAAAATTGGGTGCTGAATAAGTCATTCCAGAGAATGTGTCTCCAAATTTGAAGGTAGCCCCTGTGTCTTGTGGCACTGTGGGGAGAATGCCAGCATTCATAGTAGGCTGGAAAGAGACTGCAGAGACAGAAGCCGGCTGTTGAGCTGACATAGAAACATCAGTTGAAGGGATAGCCTTGAAAGGAGAATCACCAAATGGATCCTCAAAAGGCTGCATGAAAGAAGCACAATAATCTGTAATCACCACCGTAAATCTAGAAAACCAAAATAATAGCTATCAGTGATAAAAATGATAGAATTAATTTCAATCACGCCCTTAACATAACAGTAATTTCAGTGTCATTACAGAACTTCAATTCAATTTGTATCGATAGAATAACTTAGTTTTGATTTTGTTTTTAGTTTGATTTTTGTTTCAAGTTTTGATTTTGTTTCAATAATGGTCATTATTGCTAAATTTCATTTAGAATTTCAGTGAGATGTTTATTTAATAACTAAGTAAAATTCTTCTAATGTAGTTCTACAGTTATAAGTACCTATAAGTCTTTCTACTTGGTCACTAAGTAAAATTTTTTTAATTTAGTTCTACAGTTATAAATGGCTCTACTTAATCACTCCCTAAACATTCTCGCTAAATGATGTTAACAGAACAAAATCAAAGTTCAGCAACCACAGTAAAATAACCTCATAAATTCAATAATCATGAATGAAAATAAACCTAAGATGCAAGTCAAACTACGAGCGAGAGGGCATGATAAAGATTCAATATTTTCTTTTATGACATCACTAACAAACCAGTATAAGAATCAGCAAATAGGGCACTGGTAAGATGATCAAAAAGTAGCATAATTATCTTTCTCAGTTCTTAATTATTGAGAGTTAATGAGAAAGAATATATGTTGCATCTAACCCTCGTATTCAAGTAATCACATATTGTTTGCACATCCAAGAGAAATGAATGATATTTACAGCCTTCATATGCATCTATCATATCACCAAGCCCACTTCATATTGGAATTATGGGATTCACACATTTATGATGTTAAAATAATATGCTTACCTGATTAATAACATTAGGTGGTGGCCGAGTAGCAGAAAATGTGGACCCTGAATAGTTTGTCTGGGCATCTACTTCAGAGTTGGTTGCAGAGGTTACTGGCATGATGGCCAATGGATTTGCAGCAAATGAGTCAGATAGAGAGCCAAGTAAATCAATTTCAGCATTGTTTGAGGTAGTGGCAACAGCTGAAGCAGCAGGAGCAGTGAATCCAGCTGCCACAAAAACAATGAAAGAGCTTACTTTCCAGTTATGGTGAATGTTTAACCACAGAACAGCAACAAAGGACAAATTTAGCTCCTTAAGACAATTTTTTCCACAGTAACCTCAAATACAACCCTATCATTACTCTTCACACTCCAGGCAAGCATTCCAGTCAATCTTCAATTCCAATCCCAATCTCCCCAGACAATCTACTCCTTCATAACCACTTCAACTGGGTGTCAAATTACCACCAAGGCAAAAAGAACCTTGGCCCAGGTCATTTTTGCTGAAGAACAACTATACTAAATCACTAAGACTTTCTTTGCAGTAGGAACCATGTAGAATGGGATTTTTCCATTGAGAAGTAATTAATAGAGGATTCATTATATGAAAGAAAAAAAAATCAAAATTGGATAATCAAGTGCCAAGTTGACAGAGGCATGATCAGAAAATCAACAGTTACAATGTCCTCCTAAAACCATGCAATTATCCAACCATTTGTAAGGGAATCTGATTTCTTAGTAAATTGGATGACAATCTGACCCTGCATCCTCCGTTAGTTCCACCTGGTCCCCAATATTTGAGTGGGACATTGCGGGGTTCCTCTATATTTTTCAACACGCATTCAGATGAACACCACAACTAAAGCAGATAATAGTCATGTTCAACTATTGAACTTCGAAACTTAAAATTCACCAAGCAAATCAAAATGGCCTAATGTTCAGGTCGGTCATATTTACAGAGCCCCTTTTGTAAGGTCTAGATGCCACCAATAGTCAGCAGTTCCAAAGCTTTCCTAGCACATTATATTGTAAGTCTGATTTTGTGAATTGTGATCAGATCAACCAGAAAATATTGTCACCACCAATAATCATTTAGTTCCAAAGATTTTCAAATGTTCTCATTTAAGCTACTTTTTGTGCAAGGATAAAGTTTTATGTTTTTTATACAAACTCCTCAAAATTTACACCAAAAAAATGATTATTTGTGCATATGATCTTGATGTTGCAGTATTAGAATGAAAATCTAACTGCTAACAGGCTTTGTAAATGCAACTACTAAAAACTTTTATTTGCATAAAAGAATCAAAAAGTACAACCAGTGCCCAAACTAGAAAGGACGGACTTCTTTTTAAAGTTCTTTCAATACAAATGCCACTCATTTAAATCAAGCAATTTCGGCCATGATGACTATGTTATAGGCAACATAGTTATTAAAGGCACAAGGTGTACTAAGGCATGAAGGATCCTGAAGCAAATGAGCAATATGTAAGAGTGCACCTTTGAGAAGTGAGAAGGAAAAAGAAATACTAGAAATTTAAAACAGCATACATGCATAAGATAATTAATCTATACTTAAAATATTCCAGTGTTTTTAAAACCAGGCCTGACCAGCTTATCAAACCAGTTAAACGAGAATATAAACCTCCATCACTGCCAACACATTAATTTTTAATAGTTTTTACAACTAGTATGACCAATTCTTAACCGACTTAAACATGTCAGATAGGAACATTTTAAAATCACCCCAATATCCAATCGAATTTGACAAGCATGTGTTCCATATAGGACCTCTTATAGAACTATTACTATTAAAGTTACTAAAAACATGTTTGGCATTGCTATTGCTGATAGAAGTTTTTGGGGCAAAACTTAGAAGAAATTCATTTGCTAGTTGATAATAGTTTTTTCCAATATGAGTTTTGTGAGTTAAAAGTTCACTTTGAAAGAAGCTAATACTTGAAGATTGTCAATAACTATTAAATTAGGTTAACAATGTCTCATAAGTAGCTAAAAATTTTTTCAAAACATATATATATTTTTTTTTTTTTGTTATAAAAAAAAAAAGATTTTTCCAATAGCTTGCTAAATGTGCTTTACAACCAATATACCATGCCAAGGTACAGGGCTAAAAAAATAGAGGAAGACAAATACTAAAACCTATATCTGAGCCAGAGAAGGGGCAAAAATAAGAAAAGAATCGCATTTCCTATCTCCTAATGATTGAGGAAATACAATATTCTATGTTTTCGAGAATTTAGCTCGGAAAAAAAAAAAAGGAAAAAAAATGGAGACAGAAAGGGGAAAAATAGAGGAAGAATAGAGGAGAAACAAGAGAGAGAAGATGAGAGGAAAAAGGACTGAGAAAAAGATGTAGAAAGGATAAAAAATGGTAATAATGAGATGCAATAATTGAAACACAAAAATATCAACATTTTTAGTACCTGAACCAGGACCACGTGGATCAAACTCATCAGCCATCTCAACTTCCTGGCCTGCAGGTGGAGCAGAGCTTGCTTGACTTGGATTATTGCTTGCAGATGGAGAAGCACCTTTAGGAGGAGGTGGAGAAGAAGCTCTGGGAGCTGGTGGAGAAGAAAATCCAGGAACAGAGGCAGCTGAAGTTTCTCCATTCCTTATATAAAAGTTGGTTAAAATTTGATTGAATTAGTAAACATGATAGAGGACAGAATCTCATGCATGTGCCTAGTACAAAATATAATACCTTTCACTGTGTGCAGGGCTTCGCGAATCACTTACAGCTTCTTCATAACTAGGAGGAGCAATGTTTTGTTCTGAGAATTTTCGCTCTAGCCGTTTGGCAATGCTGAAATAATCGATTGTCATATATAGTTTACCAACTCTGTACAAAAGCATCAGCTAGTTAAGAATGCATCCAATTATAAATTTATACTTTACCTTCCATCCTGAGATTGATCATCAGCTCTGGCACCACCACCGCTGCAGAAATATGAAGCAAAAATTTATTTTTTTTCAAGAAATGGTGTGATAAAGACGTTTACACCATCTTTTATAGATTAAGAAAAACAGAGTTCCATGGGGAAGCATATTAGAATTTCAGACAACCTATTAGTACACCACCATGCCCTGCTCAAAGTTAATTCTATCCCATGCATTGAATTAGAGTCGGCCCATTTGGATGCATAACATCTTTCAAATATTTTGTTTTAGTATAATAGGCTTTTTCATTCCTGGCCCGGGGGGGGGGGGGGGGGGGGGGGGGGGGGGGGGGGGGGGGGGGGGGGGGGGGGGGGGGGGGGGGGGGGGAGGGGTGGGGGGGGTGGGGGGTGTGGTTGGCAAAAGCGTATGATGTAAGGATAAAAAATGATAAAATATAAAAGCAAGAAC
>CATIWR010522985.1:0-44323 GCA_949677035.1 Omphalea diandra | reverse complement strand
AAAAAATTTAAAAAAAAAAAAACACACACAACAAAAAATATATTTTTATATATATTTTTTTTTTATTTTAGATATATATATATATATATATATATATATATATATATATATATATATATATATATATATATATATATATATATAAAATACTTAATATTATTTATTTGAATGATGATTATAAATTATTACAATTAAATTTAATAAAATTTTCTTTAAAATTGTGTCGTATAAAAATAACTATATAAATCAATAGATAATTTTTTATTACAACTACTTCCATACATAATTTATAAATTTTAAAAATTTTATTTTATTATTTTATTTATTTAATAATAACCTTCAATAAAATAATAATTTATCATTCAATTAATTAACTAAGTATTTAATAAAAATAAATATTAAATTTATTATTATAATCATTTGGGGGGCTTACTGCTACTACTATTCTCTTTGTTTTACACCGGTATCATGGCTCTTATTTCCCGTTTTACTGTGTCAGGATTATTGGGTTGTGCATATGTTGATTTGGAAGGGGTATTTCAAATGCGTAATTTCTATCCCATGTTAAAAGTTTATTGGGCTTAGTAAAGAACAAGCAAAAGATATTGGAATAGTGCGCACAATAACTGAGCCCAACTAAGAGAAATGGATGATTCCCCCGTGAGGTCAATTTTTATCATTTTCTTGCTTTAATTTTTAGTGAGGAATTCTATTTTCAAACCCCATTTTCTTTTTACTTTCATCATAAAATTTGATAAATTAAATTATTTATTTATTCTAAATAAATTATCTTTTTCACCATTGTTACTTATCTAAAGTCATAGCATTTTTTCCTCTGCAAGTTTCTCTTTATAACTCTAAAATTCTTTTTTTTTTTTTATTAAAACTTATCACACTCTAAAAATTAATTAAAAAAATATTTTTATGTTAGATATTAATGGATTCAACTGCACTAATACCTCTTATTGCATGCAAGTGGCACAAGTATCGATATGACGACTCAATGATAAAAAGTCTCATATGTTAATCATATAAAAACATTTGAATCACTATGCCTTTAATGATGTAAATATTATCATGTAAAAAAATAATCAATTAAGATGACACATAATATTTAATTAACAATATTTATTTGTTTTACAAAATAGAATTTTTTTTAATCGTAGATGTCAATATAAATTATTTATCTTAGATTGATAACTTGTTTTGATACAAGTTATTTAAAAGTTATGGCGAAAGTGAAATCTTTGGTTTTTGAGGTGAAACAGGGTTGTGCACTTGAAAAAATTTGCAAAAACTTTTTATAATTGGTAAAAGGATAGAAATGGAAAAGAAGGAATTGTGAAAAGAAAGTTTTTAATAAAGAGAGGTTGTAAAAAGAAAGAGAGTGTAAAAAGAAAATGAGAGGCAAAAAATAAAAATTTCCATTTTTAGCGTATCTTGGAAATATAACTCTAGCCTAAGATCAATCTTTATCTACTTTTTTTTTCTTTTTAACTTTTAACTTGTCTGAAAATACTAATTTCTTATGCCTTACTTTGAATAGCTCATATCATTGATCTAGTTTACTGCCACTATCATATGATATTTTGCAATGTCTACCCAAATATTTGAATTAAATATTATAGCTATTGGATATGAAATTATAGTTGTTGCAAACCTAATTAATATTAAGTACCACATCTCCTGCCATACTTTGAGATATCACAAAAAATCAATTCTCCTCCTACTTTTCTTATTCTTCTTTTTCTTTCCTCTTGTACTAGATTTCTATTTTATATTCGATATTGTTTGTGTTGTCTCATTATTAGGAAATACTTATTGAATCTTAGGGAATATCCATCTTTCAAAAACATATCCTTAAGAATAATGCATTGCATCTTTCAAGATTTTTGTTTGTTTCTGCTTTCATTTTGCAAGTTTTATAGCTCCTACCTTCCAACAATCTTAAAGGTATCATGGACTCCAAGACAAACGCTATTGCCAATGCTGGTCCAATCACCTTTATAATTGTTTTGTCTGCTGCTAATGCCTCTACATATGTTTCGCCTCCTACTAATAACACTCTTATATATGCTTCTAATAATGTAACTCCATTTACCATGCCAATTGTCCCTATGATTCCATATTACTATAGCTAGCACAACCTTTCCCTAATATCTCCAAGATCAACATGTTAATAACAAAAACATTAACATGTGGCTGGAAAGGGTCTTCTCCATCCTTGATTTTCATGGGATGTCCTATATATATGTTGTGTCTAACCCAAACCAATTGGTGATGTCAAATAGTTGGAGCTTTGGATGCATGGTAATAAAGTATGTAGATATATAACCATTAGCATTTTATTTAATGAATTATTTGATGTTTATTGCTCACAAGGAAGCAAAAGAGATATGGGATTCAATAGTGATAAAGTACATTATCGAAGATGCAAGCAAACAAACTATTGGCCAAACTCTACCTTTGAGAAATGTCTAACAATAAAGAGCACAAATCAATAAGTATCACAAAATTTTAGAGTATTTAAAGGCTAAAAACTTCAACTTGTAAGAGGAGTTCATTGTAGACTTGATGATTAAGAAGCTACCACTATTAGAGAGCAATTACATGCAACAACTCAAGCATAAGCAAAAGCAATTATCTTTTACATATTTGATGATACATATAATCATTGAGGAAGACAACCAAAAAAAGCTTTAAGCTACTAAAGCAAAGTAGATTGCCTCTAAAGTAAATCTTGTGCAAGGTCTCATACACAACCCAAATGATATGCATATAAGAAATCTAAGTATAAGCCCAATGCTAACCCCACCATTAATAAAATAAAGGTTATTGGTTTCTATATGGAAAACCAAGTCATCATGTAACCTAATGTAGATATAGAGAGAGAAAAGACAATCATGATAAGCCAAAATCCAATCTGGTTAAAACAAATGACATAATTGTTATAATCATTTCTCAAGGAATTTTTTTATGGCCAATATGAAATAATTAGTGGTAGAATCTAATGCTCTTAGGAATATTTGTGTAAATAGATATGCCTTCGCCTCTTATACTCTAGTATGGGAAGAAGACTTTCTTCTTAAACTCATATTAACAAAACTTTGGCTCTGAATGAAGAGCTTCATTTTCTTATAATATGAGAACAAACTTAGTCTTTATATATTTGTTGCAAAAGGTTAAGGTGAAAGTCTTATTTGAATCTAACAAGATTATAATGATAAAAAATAATGTTGTTTTGTCCTAACAAAAAATAATGTTGTTTGTCCTAACAAAAAATAATGTTTTCATTGGCAAAGGTTATTATAATCAATGATTATTTATACTCAATATTTCTAAAATCATGTTATTATAATCAATGATTATTTATACTCAATATTTCTAAAGTCGTGAATGAAAATTCTAATGCTTCTTCTATTTCTAAAGTCATGAATGAAAATTCTAATGTTTCTTTTATCTGCTTGATTGCTTCTTATGATATTTGTCATGCCAGATTGGGATATGTTTGTATTTCTTACATTAAGAAAATGCAATTTTTGTTTAGAAAAGAAAAAGTTTCCACTCTTTTTTAACAAATATTTTAAGGTGCTTAAAATCAAGAAAACATGCTTCAATTTTTAGTCCAAGAAAAGTTCTATCTGAAGGCATATAATCTAACTAAAAATTATTTTTAGCAAGATCTTGCAATTAGTCTCAAAGTGAAAAGGTGTTAGGCACCACGTTGAATTTCATATTTTAACAAATATAAATAAAGCGTGAAAGGCACTATAAAAATAATTTCATGGCACCATTTGAGGTAAAAGGAAATGAACATGTAAAGAAAGACAAAGAAGAAAATAGGGGTTAAAGAGGCAAAGTTTGTGTAAGGCTAAAATGCTTAGCAAAATTTTATGGGTTTATTAGGTGAACCAAACCCTTTCATTTATTTATCGCCTTCAAGGTTAGTCAAACCTTTATATTAAGCAAAATTTTATGGTTTTATCGGGTAAATTGAACCCTTTTAGTTATGAAGAATATTATGGCTTTTTAGGGGGTCGAACCCTTTATGCATAATATACATTGAAATATATCTTTGTTGATAGTACTTCTGATGATATCTACATTCTAGAATCTTGAAATTAGTAATCCCCCTAGTGTTGCTAATTGGTAGGCTTTATTTCTTGTCACATTTTTTACTAGGTATGGACCCTCGTAATTTACTCCAAATTTTCCTATCCTAGCATCTTTCTTGCCTATTTTTGCTTTCCTAAGTACAAGACCACCCTTCTGCATCTTTCTTGATAGTAAAACAATTAGAGTAGGGCTTTACGGGTTATTGCATATGAACCTTCCTGAGTACTATAGATCCCTTTATGGATTTCTTGGAGAATGTAATTACCTTCATCTTTAGAGACAAAATTTATCCAAGGATATATGGTCAATGTTTTGTAAAGTGTTCCATCTTGGTATTCTGCACCTTCAATGCTTTTATCTGATCCTCTAGTAATTCCCCTTTATCAAGGTATTAGAAGATCAATTTCATCCAAGTGTTTGATTATATTATATTGAAGATCTCATGTTTAGTTATGATGTGTTAGAGCCGTTCTTCCTTAAAATGGAGGTTCTGAAATGCCTCTCCTTATTTTGCTATTGTTTGGCGATATTGTCGACTTTTATATTCTTTTCCCTAAGAATCTGAATAATCATACACATTCCTCCTTATTAAGCGAGCTGGTTGAGTAGATGTTGGCACCTCTTCAGATACTTTGCTAAGTTATCATCTTTGGTTTGAAAGTCTTCCATGACTTGGTTAACAACTAGCATAGAATCATTAAACACCTGTAGTTCCTTTGCTTTTACCTCAAGGGCTAAGTTCAACCTAGTGATTAGGGCCTCATATTCTGCGACATTGTTAGTAGTTTTGAATTTTAAGGCAACAACATATATAATTTTAAGTTTACTAGGGCTTTAAAGGATTACTCTTGCTCTTACTCTATGTTCATTGGAGGCTACACCCATGTGTAAAATCCATGTGTCTTTTGGTAATATCCTAGCTTGTTCGTCACCTGTCATCTCCATGATAAAGTCAACTAAACATTAAGCCTTTAAGGTCATTCTAGGTTCATACCTGATATCATGTTCACTAAGTTAAAGGGCTTATGTACGAATCTTTAGAAGTATTAGGTCTTTAAAGAGCTTTTCATAGAGGTTGATTTATCTGAACCATAATGGTGTGTGCTTGGAAGTATGGTCTTAGTTTCTCTGTTAAAGGGCTAATGTACAAATCTTTAGAAGTATTAAGTCTTTAGAGAGCTTTTCATAGAGGTTGATTTGTCTGAACCACAATGGTGTGTGCTTAGAAGTATGGTCTTAATTTCTCTGTTAAAACTACTAAAGCCATGATGAGCTCTTTTAACTTTGGATATCTCATTTTACTCCTCAAACGACTCGACTAGTATAGTAAATAGGGTGTTGTTCATTGTTTGCTTCTCGGATTAATATCGAAGCTAAGGTTTCTTGTCCTATGGCAAGGTACATGTAAAGTGTTTCTCCTACTTCGGGTCTGCTTAGGACAGGAAGGGTTGTAAGGAATGCTTTAAGTTCTTCAAACACTATTTGGCACTCCTTTGACCACTTGAAGTGCTTCATATTATTCAAACTCTTATAAATTAATAAACACCTTTTCGTTGAATAAGATATGAATCGTACCAGCATTGTGATCCTTCCATTCAGCTTTTGGACTTCATTGATGGTTAATATGGCTTGAATTTTTTTAGGCCCACGATACCACATTTAAAGATCATGAATCTCAAAAATTTCCCAGCTTTTACTCCAAATAGGCACTTTTTTGGATTCAATTTCATGTCATACCTATTCAAAATACTAAATCTCCTATAAAACATTTGAATGAGACTCATCAATCTTACTTTTGACAATAATATCATCTAAATTATTACTAATATGCTCCCTATGCATAAAGTTCATTAGCCTCTGATAAGTGGCCTCCGCATTTTTCCATTCGAAAGGCATCTTTATATAGCAATAGGTTTCTTGATCTGTAATGAAGGTAGTCTTCTCATCATCTTTTGGATCTATTGGTATCTGGTGGTATACTTAGGTTGCATCCAAATAGTTGTACTTGAAAAATTAGTAGTGGAGTGAAAAATTAGTAGTGGAGTTTGGTCAATGTTCGATAGTGGGTAGCTATCCTGTGGGCACGCCTTATTCAGGTCGGTGAAGCTGACTCACATTATCCATTTTTCATTTAGTTTCCTAACCATAACAACATTGTCTATCCAGTTAAGATATTTCATTTCTCTATTAATACTTATTTTTTAGAGCTTAAATACTTCCTCTCTAATTGTGTTTTACCTTTCCTGAGTGAACCTCCTTTTCTTTTATTTTATAGGGTTTGCTTTGGGATCCATATTTAGCTTATGAAATATCGTCAAAGGATGGATCCCTTGTATATCTTTTGGATTGGAGGTGAACATTTCAACATTCTCCCGAATGATACAAGTTAATCACTCAATTACTAATCGGCTCATATTTGTACCATATTTAATTATTTTATCAATTGCAATTTAAGTTCAGTTAACTCACTAATGGGTTCAGAACATTCTCTTGCTCTAGATCAAACATGTCTCTCTTAGGTGTCTACTGTAATGTTAGGTGATTGCACTTAATTGTTGACTGTCAACTCCCTCAAACTATTACCACTCCTTTAGGTATAGGTATCTTCTTTGTCAAACACCTTATGCTTTGTATTGCTTCTGTTTCATAGAGATGCGGTCTTCGCAAAATGTTGTTGTATGAGAAATCTTCATCTATTATATGGAATAAGGTCTTGACTGTCAATATTCATCTCGATCATTTATCTATCATTTCAACAATAAGGATTGTAGTGCCAAAGGATTTTTGTTGCTCTCTCTGAGTCCTACAAGGGGTTTTCCTACTTTTTTACGATTCGTCAGCATGCCCCCCATGGCCTTGTGTAGCTATTCTATTAGAGCATTATTGCGCTATCCTCGTCCACCAATAACTTTTTACTAAAAAATCATTGACAATCCCTTATACTACGAGGGCATCATTGTGTGGGCCTTCAACATGCTTGTCATCTTTGAGGCCAAAGGTAATTTGGGGCATGCTGATTCTTTTTACATTAATGACAAAAATGTATGATCGTTGATGTTTCCTTATAGAAGGGCTCGGTTGCTCTCCTTTCATGATAACATTAATCACCCCAGCCACAATCTTACGTGGGTGATCGTCTGTTGTTCGATTGGCATTATCTTCCTGAGTCCTTTTTCCTTTGTCATCTTTCATGAATTTGTGAAGGGCTTTAGTTTGTATTAACTTTTCAATTTCCTTCTTCAGGTCCCTATAATATTTTGTATCATGTTTATGATCTTTATGAAACCTGTTAAAAAGAGACTTGTCCCTCTTGGTGGCCCTATTAGGGTTTAGCCTTCAAGGGTACTTAATGTCAATTATGTTCTCTTTGATTCATAGGAGAATGTTACCTCTGGTCTTATTGAATAGTGTAAATTATGTGTCCCTATCGTTCCTTGTTCTGTTGGAAGGAAGAGTGTAATTTTAGAGCGCTCAACAGACAATGTTTTATGGTCTCTTTTATGGTTTCTATCTCCATTATTTTCTTATTAAACCTATCTATATATTCTTGAAGGGTTTCGTCGTTCCTTTGCTAATGGATGTTAATGGTGAATCGTGAAAGAAAAGCACGTTCTAACTCTTTAAATGAATGTATAGCGCTAGAAGGTAGTTGAAGGTACCACTTTTGTGTTGTTTCAGTGAGAGTAGTAGGGAAAACCTTAAAAACGATGGCATATGAGATGTCATTTAACAACATGGTGGTTCAAAAGGTGGACAAATATGTGTAAAGATCTCCTGTTCCATTATATACCTAAAGGGTGGGAAGATTTTATTTAATTGGAAACTCTTGTTCAATGATTTCCCAAGCTAAGGGAGAGGTCTCTAAGTACTTCCTAACCAATCAAAATTTTGCTTTGGATTATTCATCCTAGGAATCAATTTCATCCTCAAGATCAGTTTTAGCCTTTTCCTTGTCTTTGGCCAGTGTTTTGGTCCTGTTGTTTTGGTGGGTGGTCATGGACCCTTGCAGGTTTGCTTGCAGAGGTGGTTGTTCCACTTAAGGCTATCTAGTTGGTGGTGGAGAGTTGTGTTGCTAAGTTGGCATTCAAGGCCCTAGTAATATGTGCCTTGAAGGAGTCTAGGGTTGCCTTCATGGTTCTTGCCAAAGCCTCCTGAAACTGAGTTAGGGCATTCTCAATAACTATAGTTGTTGTTTAAGCAACAAAGTTGATAGGGTGGTCGAATGGTGTGTATTCTAGAGAGTTTTCCTCCTCTTATGAGGGGTGTGGTACATTTTTAGAGTGATTGGCCATTTTTCCTTTAAGATCAAAAGGTGAGGTTTACAAAAAGAGTACTTAGAGCAATAAAGGTGGGAAATTTTGAAGGAAATAAGTGATGAAACAATGAATATATTCCCATAGATGACATCAATTGATGGCCATTTGATCTTTAAAAGAGCTAATGATCTGTCAAGAATAAGCAAACGTAAACTAAAGGAGACTGTCTTTCCCACAGTCACTCTAATGTTAAAGTTAGAGAGGGCAGTTTGTAAGAATGAGAACATGAGAGTGAAATTAAGCAACAGAGAAAATCCAAAAAGCAATATACCTCAATCGTGTGAAAATAATGAATATATACACCTCTATTCTTCTAAATCCTTTCTCGATGTGTCAAAAATAGTATTTGTTAGTTTTGTATTTATTTTTCCATAAAATTCAGAGAGAGATGTGATGTGTAACTGCCTAATTTGAACTTTACCTCTATTTGTCCTTTTTATGAAAATTTTGAACAATGTACTTGTTTAAATGTTCTGATGTTTGAGTGTACGTATTCCCAAGTATTTTCTTGTTTGGTCTTTTTATCCCTTGAGTTCTTCACCTATTTAGTTCTTTGCCTATTCAATTCATCTCTCTAGAAAGCACGTATCAATCACACAAAGAATGTACCCTTTTTTAGGGTGTTTAGTGGTATATATGCTATCAATTATGATAATAAAAATTTATATCAAAATATGATAAATTTCAATGCTCATAAATTATGTGAATCATTGTCAATTGATAAAAAAAAATATGAGCAAAATACTTTAACAATTTAATTTCAAAATTAAACCAGTAAATGAGTTTATTAGTATTTATATTGATTTAGTGGGTATAATATCCAAGGACATAGATGAGTATATATATATATATATATATGTCA
This sequence comes from Omphalea diandra, assembly GCA_949677035.1. Taxonomy (NCBI): domain Eukaryota; kingdom Viridiplantae; phylum Streptophyta; class Magnoliopsida; order Malpighiales; family Euphorbiaceae; genus Omphalea; species Omphalea diandra. The sequence continues at coordinate 35,029 of CATIWR010522985.1, read as the reverse complement.
TTTATTCATTTTAATCCTATTCATAACTACTCATATTCACCTATTTATTCCATTTAATTATTCAGGCAGGGATCACATCTAATTATAGATAATATTATCAACGAATTAAAATGCATTTTATCAACCCTCTTTTTCCTATTTAGTTCTATTGGCATTTTGTTAAAAATTTTCTCTTGTTAAATAATTATATACGATCCTCAATAAAGATAAAATTTAGAAATTTTAAATTACTAATTTTTCACTTTAGATTCCATCATTAACATCAATTACACTTTACCACTATTGTTAGTAATATTAAAATACAAAATCGAAACTGTTTCGCATGATCAGAGAAAATTAATTACTGTTCATTGTCCTTTCAAAGATTTTTTTTTTATTTTCATTTTAATTCTTTTCCACCAATGCACCCAGATGTGTATCATTAATTCTATGAGAAAGGTTGGTAAGATGAGGTTGGAGATAATGGAATAAAATTGACTTTTCCCTTGTTGGGAACGCAATGATAAAGAGGAGAAAGAAAAATAATAATAATTTTTTTTTTTATAATCTTTTGGAATAGAAGAGAAAATGACTACCAAAATTATATTTTTATTATATTTATTAATTTACTTGTCAAATAACTTTATTTCATCCACCTTTCTTTTGCAGCTTTCTTATATATATATATATAAGTTTTGTATTTTTCGATAAGTTAAATAAATTTTCATAATTATTCTATCTGATTTAAATAATTCTTTATATATGAATATAAAAATTCAAAAACATAATATATGAGTGTAAATATTAATATATTTCAAATTCATATTAGACTTATTTTTTAATTAACTATGGTTTAATATGAAAAATAAAATAATCATTTTAATTTTAAAAATTATTCTGCTTCATTTTTTACAATTTTCAAAATAAAAAAAATCTCCCTTTCTTTTGTACCTTTCCAAACAAGAGTGATTCTTTTTTCTCACTTTTTTTTTCCAGGGCACTTTCTTACCCAAACAAATGCTTCTCGCCCTACTTTGTTTTCCAAACAAAGCGTAAAAGGATAAAAATGAGCCATGTGTCGTCGCGAAACAAACAGCTCCTCTAGTCAACACAGTCAACTAAAGACTAATCATCGTCTTTGAGCCACTTGCTGATACATCAACTCTTAACCTTCTTATCAATCAAATGCCCTAATGACAGGGAAGAATCTACGCTGACACTCGGAACTGTGAGAGAAATTTCCTTCTCATCATTCATTCTTAGTTGATGCATTATTACGTTACAACCTCTTATAAAATGGGTTATTCTAAAATATATTAATACATCCATATAATAAATTAATAAAGAAATCCCAATCATTTTCAGAAATTTTTTTTTTTTTTCAAAATTTCCTGATGTTGCTAGGGATGTTATGTTTCAATATAAAACTTAAATAAATTCGGTCATATTATATTTTTAATTATTTTTATTTTAATAAAAATATTTATATTTATATTTTAATACATGTAAAATTTAAGAAAAAAAACAAAAAAGCCACAAAGTCCTCGTACATATATCATTAATATTCACATTCACAGACGTTAAAGATACACCCTCTTAAAATTTGAAAAAGAAACAAGGAAAAAAACAAAACAAAACAAAACAAAACAGAAAATCCTCGACGTGGGTCTACTTGGCCTCCTTCTCTTCCAACTCTGTATACTTCGCCCATTTCCTTCTTGGACAAAAATCAACATCAAACACCACCATACATTTCCTGTCAAGTTTGCTTGTTTTCTAGGGCCTTTCATTCTAAGGGGAAACATTATAGACTATATATAATATCATCAGTTTTATATATATATATATATATATATATATATATAGAATTAACCTGCAGCAACAGTGCCTGTGCGGGAAGGATAGTTCTGGGTTTTGGTAGGGGATATGGATTTCTTCTGCTCTTTTTTTCTCAGTGCTTTCATGGAAGAAGAAAGGTTCCAATTATTGTCCTTAGCTTCATCTATCTCTATTTGCTCTTGTCTGCACTCCTCACTACAGAATGGAGTATCCCCTCTGCATTAATTTCACCATTCAAAATTACATCAGTATCCAAATCATCTAAAAACCTCAACTAAAAGACTGTCAATTGCTCTATTTCTCAATGTAAAGATTTACAATAATTAAATTTCGTTCATGTCTAATTAAAATTTATTTTATGTATAAATTAATTTTTAAAATTTTTATGTTTGAGGTAGCATAAAAGAAAACAAAATCTATTTCAAAATGGAATGAATTTTATAATTGATTTAAATATATTTAATTTAATTATAATTAATTTTAAAATAAAGTAAGTTCTTAAATATATCTTTATTTGTATTAACCGCATAAAATATATTTTATAAACAAATTTCACAAAAAATATAAAATTTATTAAATATAATTTAGACTACTACACCATCATATATCATGTCAATGAATTTTTTGTTCAGTGACACTAAATTTATCAATAATGAATCTTAGTTTTAATTACAGACAAATTTAAAAAAAAATATTGGACCACAATACAAAAAAACAGTAAGTTCTTTAAAAAAAAATTATCACAATATAGGTGTACAAAAGATATTCCAAATCTCATCAAATTTTGTTTTCTTTTCCAGAAAAAAAGCTGAATAATAACACAAAGTAAAAAGAGAGTGAAAAAGAAATACCTATACATGAAGATGTCTCTGTTATCACCTAGAGGTTTCTTGCAAAGAAAACAAGCTTCCAAGAAATGAGGTTGATGATCTTCAAATCTCGCATCATAAAACCTTGCAGATCTTTGGGAAGAAACAGATGATGATGATGATGATGACAGGCTTCTGAAACTATTCCTTTTTCCATAACAAAGTGACCGAGAAAAGAACGGGTGGTGGTGGTTGTGGTGGTTTCCTGAAAACCCAGCTTCCATATCTGCTAGAGAAGCTAGCCCATCATCTTCCTCAATCAAACGAGGCCTTCTTGACCCGGAAGATGTATCCATGTTTTACTTTTTTTTTTTTTATTTATTTTCAGTTCAGAAGAAGAGGAGAGGAGAGATTTTGGTAGACACAAATGGTGAGAAGAAAAGGCAAAGATTCTTATATAAAGAGCAACAGATCAAATCAATTTCTTGAATATTGGGGAGAGAAGACAGAGAGAGAGTGTGTGAGAGAGAGATGCCTGCTAAACAACGGCAGGAATCAGCAATCCGTGCAGTTGAATCCATTGGCTGAAAAATACCTTTAAAATAATTTTAGTTTTAAAATTTTAGAGTATTTGCCTTTTCTTTTAGATAAATTACGAAATATGCCACAAAAGGTGATCACTGTCTAGATTTGCGAATATGGCATATTTGTGGTTTCTTGTGTTAATAAGGGTGAAAATGTTGAAAGATCTAATCTACCTTTTTTGGCGCTAGATCTTTATTCCAAGGAAAAAATAACCCCACTATCGACCTACTCTTTAACGTCACATTGAATCCTAATGGTCCCACGCTCGTACATTGCGCGTTAGTTTAACGTTCACGCAGTCAAGGTCAAGCGGGTCGTTCTCCCTTTCTATTGCCTCATTCGAGGTAATTTTGCAAGAAATTATACTTCCTTAAGAAGTTAATTTATGAGGATTAATAAAAAAAAATTCTGTTTATATTATGTATTTATGTTACATTCGTGATAATTGCAAAAATATTGGTACATAAAATAAAAAAAACAGTAAATCTAACAAATGTGGCACTATCCACCACGATATAATTCATTGGACATTTTTCCATGCGTTGGATGATTTAGATTTTTTATTAATATTATTTTAATATTTTATTAAATTAAATTTAAAAATTGAAATATCAAAATATGAGTAAGACATCTTCCTTTTCCTTCACTTTCCTTCTGTGAGATTATATAGCAAAAATAATAAAGGTAAAAAGAAAAATAATAATTAATTAAAACCTACAAAATGATTAAAAATAAAATAGATTGATAATACTACTTTAGCTTGAATAAATTCCTCCATGTCTTCCCTTGCTTTTTTTTTTTCTTTTGAATTTCATTTTTTCTTTCTACTACTACTACTACCAGTGTGTCGATGTTATTGTAAGAAAATTGTTCATATTATATCACATAATGTATTTTTTATTATTTTTCTTGCAATATTTTAATTTTTTATTGTTGTATTATCTGATTTCATCAAATCATGAAATGGTTAATTTTTTTTTATCTTTTTACTTTTTAAATAAAATACAAATATGTTAAGACTCCTAAGATATGTGTACTATAAAATATATGAATAATTCTAATAAAATAAACAAATAAAAATAAAATTATTTAGAATAAATTTAATATTAAAAATTTTAAAAATAAAAATTTAAATTGCGAATGAGTAAATTATATATATATATAGGCACACACACATACAATCATTAATCTATTATATCTAAAATTGATGATGCATAATACACTTTGCCCCTTATTATTCATAGCAAATAGAATAAATTATCATTCTATTTTCGCACTTAGACATAATTAAAAGGTAATTTATACGATTAGCCATGAAATTCTATAAAAGTCACATAGCTTTAATTTTATTTAAATTAATTAATAAAATACAATTAAGTTTATAAAGTAATACTCCGGTGTAATTTTTGGCCAAAGTCTACCAAATTATTAATGTGTATTGACAATATATAAGAAGAATTTTTAATGGTACAATTGACTACAAAATCAAATATGAATATTGTTGACCTAAGGTTGATAAGGTAATTCTTAATGTTGTTGTGTATAATTTTAAAATAATAAAACTTTGAGAAGTTCTAATATGTGCCTAAGGTTTTTTTTTCAAATTTAGTTAGAACATGCTTCGACAAAGAATAAGTGCTAATAGCCTAAGTGGATGCCTTGCAAGTTTAGTAAGAAGAGTCTAAATATTGCTCAATTATGATGAAGTAGTCGAAGGAAGAAGCCAAGTGAAGCTTTGAAAAAATGAAAAAAAAACGACCATATATTGAAGTTGAGCATGAATGACCATTTAGTAAAGTGCAGAACACTTGTTCAATAAGGATCAAAAGATAGTCTCTGGAGTGGAATAGTCGTATTCAAATTTGGAATGACCTCATTCAATATGAAGAAATCAAAGCCAAAAATGCTCAAAAGCCTTAACAAACCTAAAGATAAGATGAACAATCCTATTCAATAGTAAACAATCTATTAAATGGGATGAACATCTTTGTACAAGAAGGAAGCTTGAATATCCCAAAGTGAACGACGGATGAAACATGTGAACAACACTATGCAAATGAAACTAAATGCCCATTCTATAAAGTGAATAATTTTTCATATTAGTAACGACTAGTTTTTCAAATTTTAATGAAAAGTGAAATTTATATCTAATAACAAATTTTTAAGGCTTAGCTTATAGAAATCCTTCATGCATAACCTTTAAAAGGCAGCTCAACTTTTGATAAATGTATAAGCAAAGTGTAAAAATCCTTAGGGCTTAGTTTGTGTATGTTAGATAAAGTGAGCTTATATAATAACATCTTGTATAAGTAAGAGTTAACCATTCCTTATGCACTAAATGTATTTATTAACTATTAAGAAACTTGGATATTTATCTTATATAATTCCATTATAAAGATACTTAGATTGGTGATTAGACTATAAGATAACATAGGGTTTTTCTCTTTTAAACCTTCTAAAAAGAAAAGATTAGAAGGTTTCTCTTAAGCTTAGTAAACATAGAGGAGTAGGCACATTGTCGTACCTATATACAAATTTTATGTCTTCTTTTACACTTAAATTTTTCTTGAGAGTGAGTGAGTTTAGGTGATAATTTTGTTGTGCAAAAGTGAAGCCAAACCTTCAAGGAACTTAGAGCGAATGCTTAAATTTTTTAAATACTTAATTTACCTTTCTTTTTGGGTTGTCATCCTCACTAAGACCAACTAGTGGTATCAGACCATAGCTTTAAAATTTAAAAGAGAAAATCATAATTTTATTAAAGATAATCATCAAAAAGCAATCATCATGATATCGCTAAATGAGTTTAGATTCAAAGGTCATTTATTATTAGACCTCCATTCTTCAATAAAAACTATGATCAATATTAGAAAAATTATATGTAGTACTTTCTATTATTTGAGTCTACTAAATTGTGAAGAATTATAGAGAAGAATCCATGTATACTAACAAAGACCACTTCATAAAAAAAAAATAGAGAAAGAAGTTGATGAAATGTTTGACAAGAAAAAGAACCAAGTGATAAATAATGATAATGTTGTTCATTTGCCTTTTTGTGTTTCAAGTACAAGTATAATGAGATGACATAAAGACAATTACTAAAAAAATATGAAAGGCTTTAGAAATCACATATGAGAGTACAAATTAAGTAAAAAAAGAATAAGATGAAAGCCTGCATCTTTCAATAAGAAACTTTTTTAATGAAGCAAAAAGAAATAATCTCAAACATGTATAATAGATTCATTGAAATTATGGGAGAAATGAAGGCACTTAAAAAGACATTCACCAATGAAGTGCTAGTGAAAAAAGTGGTAAAGTATATAGCCAAAAAAAGGTTAAGCAAGGTCATTTCACTTATTAAAGACCATGCTATTAGATGAACCATTGAAAAATCTTATTAATGGTGAGATGAACCTAAATAAATAGTCACAACCTTAAGGAGAGGAATTCAATAAAAAGAGGTAGGAGATGCACGTTAAGTAGCATCATATGAGTTAAGCTCCAATGAAAGTAAAAATGGATGAAAAGGAAATGACATTAATGACTAATTAATTTTGAATGATGCTAAAGAGGTTTCTAAGAAGTAAAGGTAACAACAACCTTAAATAACTGGTTTGTTATCGGTATGAAAAGCAATGTCATATCAATATCAATTGTCTCAAGGCCATTAAAGAAATAAAGAAAAAGAAGAAAGAAAGAATTCAAAGCCATTTGGAATTACTTAAACGCCTTTGAAGCAAGTGACTCTAAAGATGAGTCAACAAAAGAAAGGAATAACCTATGCTTGATGACTTTGAAAGAGGAAAGTTCTTTAAATTAGCTATATGATATAGATAATGATAATGACCTATATGAGATATTTATAATTGAAAGCCTCATTGAAGCCCTGAATGTACAAATTATGATTAGATAAAAGTTTTAGAAAATAAGGTTTTAAAAATAGTTAGATTTTTTGAAAAAGAAAATGGATAATTTAGTGAAAGAAAATAAACGTTTAATTTTGGCAAAAAAAAATATGAGACCCTTTCAAACCAAAATGAGAGTTTGAAAAAAAAATTAGTTTTACGTCTGAAGGACTTACTTCCCAAATTTACAAAAGGTAAAGAAAATCTAGATATAATTTTAGACGTTTAAAAAAATTTAAAGGAAAAACCTAGTTTAGATTTTGATCATTCACCTTATCTACTTCTAAACCTACCTTTGTTAAAACATTATCTTCACATGTTAGACATCCTTCTAGGACACATGTGTACATTTATAGATATTCATATGTGCATAATCATAAATATTCGCATTATTTATATAGATCTAAGACACATGCTCATGCTTTCATTTATAGAAAAAGGCTTCTTAGAAATGCACATGTGTCCATTCTTATGTCTCATGCTTATAGGAAGATATTTTATCACTATTCTTTTTATAGGCTTAAAAAAGCATAAACAATGCTTCTATTGTGGTAGATTTAACAATAAGGCGTACTTTGCAATGTAAAGCTAAATGATGAATAACTTATGTTTTAAACCCCAATGGACCCAAAAGAAAATTAGTACCAAACTAAAACCTTGATTTGTAAGTTAAGGAGCATTTATTAAGTTGTCGAAATAGAAAATCAACAATTGATAAATGAAGCTTGATGATAAAAGATGGGATATAAGCTCCAAGTAAAAAAAAAAAAATAATCATATGAAGTTATTCAACAAATGATATCAAATTTTGTAATTGCTATCAAATTATAATGTATCTTACATCTCGTTCTTAAAATTGGCATATTTATAATGTGATAGGAAATTTTATATGCTTTTTATATGGTATATCATTCCTAGCATATGCAAGTTATTTGTTTGTTTGAAAATTATGTTAAATTTTTTTTTGAATTTTAGTCCTTAAAATTATTTTTTTTATAAATTGATATCTCATTTTATTTGACCTTAAGGTTGTATTTAACTGGCAAATATCATTAATTGGTATTGAACCTAGCTTGGGAGAGACATAATTATTTTCAATAGAGGGAGCTATAACTCTTTTCAAGTAGTAAGTATTTCAAATTTTATTAAAATGGAGTACATTTTACTAAAATATTTTATTAAGGGGAAAAAGTTATGTGTTTAGATTCATACCTAAAAAGGAAGAATATTCATTGATGCATTTGATTTGGCTTTATTTTTTTAAAATGCATCAAAGTTTTATTGTCATTAAAAAAAGGAGAGCATTATTATTCTTAAAGTTGAAAATACATTGTCTTAACTTTGTTATTTATAATTTTGAATGGTAATAAAACTTTAAAAAACTCTAACTTATAATTAAGTGTTTTTACTTTTAATTAAAACTTGATTCAAATAATAAAAGAAGTGTTAGAAGCCCAATTAGAGACGTTGTAAGCTTAGCAGTAAGAGCCAATATATGATGAAATGGTGATGAAAAAACATAAGAAATAAGCCAAGTGAAGCCATAGAGTTTTGCTTAGGAATGGGCCCATTCATAAAAGTGAACATGTCGTTCATAGTTAAATGGCTAGTTTTTTTACAGCCTCAAATTTTGAAGATTATGAGTACTAGCTAGTTTCTTCAACTTATGCTATAAAAGGGACATCTCCTCAGCTTTGAAGTAGTTGGATGAAAGATTTAAAAAGTCTAAAAGCCAAAGTGCTCACATTCTTCAATCTTTCTTTTTTAAGCACACCTTTTGCATAGTGATCTTGTTGGGTAGATTAAGAGCAACTTAATGAGAGATTCTCTCTTGCACATTATTTGTACTTTTATATGTGATCATCTCTAGGTTAGATAATATAAACATTAAAGAGATATTTGTGACAAACTTAAAATAGTGCCTACAAATCTATCTTGGATAAGGCTTTAAGATAGTACATGAAAAATCTATCTTGTATAAGGTTTAAGCAACATCTGAAAGTTTACTTATAAAGGTTTTAAGTAACACCTAGAAGTTACATAGTATAATAAACTCTTTAGTAGTATCTAAAGGAACGAAGGTAAGCCAAGATTTTGCTTTATAAATTTTATGTCTCTTTATGTGATTGTTTAATTTCTTTAGCACACTAACTTCTTATGAGGAATTTGTCATAGTTCTATTCATCCTTTTCCAGGATTCCTTACTACAACATATATTACATAATTTAGGGTAATTGTTTTTTAAAATTTATTCATTTATAGTTCAAATCGAGTCAAAGATATATTAGGAAATTATTATGGTGAACCTTAAATTCTTAGAGTTTTTTCTTATTAAAAGTTATTTTTATCGTTAAAAGAGTTTAGATAATTTAACTTCTAATAATTAATTCTAAGATTTCAATTTTTCTTGATAATAATAATTTCTAATAATTTTGATACTTAATACCACTTTTTTCATGAAAATGATACCATATTTATCATTATATTACTTGTTACGATTTGGTATACTTGTAAATATTTCATAAAGTGAACATCCTGATAAAGGGATGATTGAGATTGAGTCTAAAGATTGGAATTTCCTTAAGGCTGCATGAGAGATAAGATGAAATAAGTGGCTAAAAAAAAAGTATAGGAGTTGAATATCAATAACTTGGTCATAATATAATTGGAAATAAATTGTTTGTAAAGCAAAGACAAATGAAAATTCACAAGCATAAGGCTAGACTTATAATGAATGGCTATATTTAAAAGGAAGGATAGATTATAAAGAGACTTTACCATTTGTGGTGAGATTTGCTCTAATAGAATTAATTTGCTCACAATAACACATAGAGATTAGAAATTATTCCAAATAGATGTGACAATAGCTTTTCTTAGTAAAGATTATATATATATATATATATATATATATATATATATATATATATATATATATATATATATATATATATATATATATATATATATGACTCAGTCTATAGGCTTTATTATTGAAGGACAAGAAGACAAAGTTTGTCAATCTAAATAATCCATATATTATCTAATTGTTGGGTATTGTAGAATAAGTATAGTAGAAAAATAAAATTTTAAATATATAAAATGCACCAAGGATCCATGCAATTCGGACAATAGGGGCAAGATAGACAGAAGGTAGAGAGGGGGTTTACATTAGTAATGCCTAACCTCAAGCTTGAAGTGTAGATCATCAAATTTAGACGCTACCAATATGATGAACGTTCTTTGTAGGTATCCACACGAACAAGTTTTTCAAAAGTAATTAGTGTGCTAGCATTAGTGTTTTTCTCTCTCTAAAACATTTTTTAAAATAACGTGAATGTTTTCACTTGCTCTCAAAAAATCCTAAACGTACATATATATCTTAACCATTAAGATATTCATGCTAACTTAGTATCTTACAAGATACTGATAAAATATTATCTTATTTTGTTTTAACCTTTAAAACAAAACAAATATCTAAATAATTTAGATATTATTTCAAATTATCTTAATTATAAATATAAATAGTAGTAAATATAATTTCATTTTTTGGGTCTATTCTAAATGTTTGGCTCTATAGGTTCACATAATGTTGGCAGTGGTCCAAAATCTTTTTTTAGCCCACAAGTCATAAGTAGCTTCTAGTAAGACGTTATGACTACCCAGATTATATGAAGGTCAATAATCCGATATAACTAATTCACAGTATTGTAATCTTTTTATCACATTATATCTTAATTAAACATAAGGCTTGAATTATGTTATTCTTTTATAGTTTAGTTATTTATATATCTCCAAGTAGACTGATGTAAAATAACATTAATAACCTTTATCAATTCATTTTCCACATGGCCAAGCTATCACTTCAATCTAACTTATCGAATAGCCTAAAGATATATTTCTCATAGATACATAAAGGACAAATTCCTTCTCAATCATTCATATATGATTTATTTAATATCCTATATAAGTGTGTATCCAATTAAAGATAATGTTGGAACATATCAAAACATTAAGTTTATTATATTGAAATCCATAGTGATTATTAGGTAAGAAAATTAAGTTAATATTATTGCATGAAAATCACTTATGACAGTTATTCCACATAGTGTTCTCATAGTAGGTTGATCTAATACAACATTTCTTAAACATGTATCTATGTGTTTTAATATCTCATATTTATGACCAGTAAAATATAATCATCAATCAAAATATATACTAGTCTTCATTCATTATTATCCCAACGATAAAGACCAATTAAGGACAATTTAGAATAGAATTCTTTACACCTAAAAGTTTTACTATTAAGTCAGATACATGATGATACTAGGTATAATCAACTATTCATGTAATTTATCATTTAGTCATAAATAAATGAGATATTTAATAAAAATACAACTATGAAATTATTAAAAAAATATCCATTACAAGAAATGAAGTATGACACATAACTAACTCTAGTACAATCAACTAAATAGATGGTATCACATGTTCCATAAAACCATCACTTTGTTTATCTTGATTATGATTGAATAAGGTCATTAATAAATGAACCAAATCTAAGCTTATAAAAATTTGGTTTGACGCATCTAATTTGCACCTTTAAATAAAGGTTGATCAATTTGTAGATAAATAGTTTATGTTGTTTGACACGGTAAGACATTAACATCTTCACATGATATTATCCCATTTTAAAATTCAATTATATTACTTGATTAATTAATCTAGTTAGTTTAACTCATTGTTATTATTCAAGTATCATATATAATTAATGAATCTTTAATTTAGTGATATTACCTTTTTCATCAATAAAATTGTTCTTTTGTTTTAGAAAAAAATCATTTCTAAAACTTAGAAATGTTGAATCTAATAATTTATTTAAGCATTAAAGGCTCAAATAATAATTGTTTTAACATATGTTGATCCTTTTATAATTTTTCCTCATACTAGTATAAAATGTTAGTATTTCTATACAGAAAGTAAGCTTTTAGTGTTGACACTATCTTTTTACTTTTTTAGTTATTGTTATTGAATAATTAAAATTATATTTAATAAAATAACCCTAACGTTGATAAGATATCATCTTAATCATTTATTTGAAAGGCAACAAAACCTTGAGAATTTCTAATTTTGCCTTTAAGTATGTTTATTTTAGTCAGAACTTGTCTTGTTTGAAGACTTAAAGTAAAAAGGTCTAATCACTTCAAGATTAATACCTTGAGAATGGTCATCTAAGTAAATCCAAAAAGAGCCACTAATTTGACTAAGTTTCAAGGTATGAAGCTCTCTAAGTAAAAGTCAAACACTATAAAAATAAGTCATGCAAGATAGAGATGAAAGTAATGGAAAGAAAAAAGAAAATAATAAGAGAAGTTGTCTCAAGAGATCAATGGCTATGAAAAAATCTCAATGCTCGTTGAAAGTAAATTGTGAAAAAATCAACATTCCGTTAAAAGGTAAGTTGGAAAAGCCAAGCTGCTATAAGGAGAGGATAATGGCCAATTAAAATTGGCCAATGCCTTTGAAGCGTCCAACGATAATTGATGTAGGAAAACGGCTAGTTAAAAAAGATTGCTAAAAAGAATAATTGCAACTAAATATTTTTTTAGAGCTAGTTGAAATTCCAACACCTTATTGAGGATCTAACAACTAGTTTTTCTAGCTTTCTGAAATGGTAGCCTTTTTGTTTACTAGCTATTTTTGACTCTATAACACATTTTAAAATGGTTAGATATAATATAAGAAGCCATTATATTTATATGGGAATTTCATAAAGAACTTCAAATATTTTATCTATTATATTTGCTTAGAGTGAGTTTTGTATAAAACTTTGTATTTTTAGTGTAGACTTTTCTTATGCATTAAATTATGTCCATTGCCCATCTAGAGTCTTAGACATTTACTTGAGGAAATCCTAATAAAGTTCACAAGCTAGTGCTTAGCCCATTAAAGTATCAAAGTAAATTTTAATCTCTTGATCTTGTAAAAAGAAATTATATAAAATGTTCCTCTTCCGTGTGGAAAAAGGAAGATTACTCTTATACCTGTAAAAAGAGAGATCATTTTTATGCGTGGTGAAAGAAGAGTAAAATCTAAATAGATACTTAGAAAGAGGATATAAGCGCATTATTGAATTTTATAAATCTTGTGTGTCTTTTATCTCTTTCTTTATATGTTTATCTTTATTTTTTCTTAAAACAAGAGAATTTAGAGTGTTTATTTTGTTGTAAATTGAATATAAACTCCCAAAGAAGTTTTCAAAATTTTAAAAAACACTTAATTCTTCCTTTTCTAAGTCGTCATTTTCATCAAGAGACTAATAATGATAATAATAATCATAATAATAATAATAATAATTTTAAAATAATTTTATATCATTTTTAATTTAAAATTCTGATTGTCAATATTAAATTGAGGGCATATTTAGTTGAACAAATAGGTTAATAAAAATGAGAAAGATTCATCTCCTTTCTTAGTGTTTGATGAACGAAAAAAACTTCAAAAAAGGAATATAATTTTCATAATCATAGCAATCATCCATTCTACTCTCTTAATTGATGAGCTTTTCATTTTCATAAGAATTAAATCCTATTATTCATACTCAATCGAAACTTGACATGTAGTATTTGTATCATTACTTATATTATTACTATTAAATATATAAATTAATTAATAAATATTAAAGATAAATAAATATAAGTTAAAATGAAAATTATATAATAATAAACTGAAAATATAAATGAAAATTTTAAATAATATAATAATAAATTCAAAATATTATGAATAATACCAGCAAATATAAATTTAAAATAATTTTTTATAATGAAAAATAATGATTAAATACAATAAAATTTGAATTGTATATTATGTATAAATGTTATTTTTAAAATTTGACATAATAATAAAATACAAGAAAATTGTAATTATATTTTACATATATATTACATACTACATATGTATTTATATTATAATTAATTATTGAATTCTATATGTTATAATATTTATGACCATATATTATGATTTATTTTTTAATTCTATTTGTTACAATATTTATCACCATATTTTATGATTTATTACTATGTATCCAGTTTGCATATATTATTTATTATTATTATAGATTTTTCTAAATATTAGATGTGAATTTCAGTGTTAGAATTTACAAAGAATAATAAAATATAAATGACATCATTAATTAAAATATAAAACTGTAAAGTGATTTGCATTCAAATAATAATAATAACAATATCATAGTAATTCAAAGAAAAAATAATAATACAATATTATGCACTAACTAACCAAAAACACTAGTAGATAATCAATCTTTCTTAGGAAAAAAAATTTGAAGAAAATATAATCTAAACCAAATAAATAAATAAAATATTAAAACTAAGAGAACCTAAAATAATTAATAAAAGTATGAGATAATACATCATACCTTCAAAATATTGAGATAATAATTAAAACAATTAAGTGCACGCGCTGAGGTGAAAGTATGAGTACGATTCAAGTGTGTCCAAATGATAGTACAGTAGCATAATAATATAATAGAAGCAGCAGTATATGTATGTGTGTGTGTGTGTGTGTACACACATATACAATCATTATTCTATTATATCTAAAACCATATTAGTTATGTTTATAATTTTGTACATAATTTTGATGATACATAATATACACTTTGCCCCTTATTTTTCATTGCAAAAGGAATAACTTATCATTATATTTTCACACTCAAGTGTAATTTTTGGCCAAAGTCTAACAAATTATTGATGTGTACTGATAATATGTAAGAAGAATTTTTAATCGTACAATTGATTACAAAATAAAATATAAATATTGCTGACCTAAGATTGATAAGGTAATTCTTAATGTTGTTGATAAGGTAATTCTTAATGTTGTTGTGTATAATTTTGAAATAATAAACTTTGAGAAGTTCTAATATGTGCCTATGTTTTTTTCAAATTTAGTTAGAACATGCTTCAAAAAAGAATAAGTGCTAATAGTCTAAGTGGATGCCTTGCAAGTTTAGTAGAAAGAGTCCCAATATGGCAAAATTGTGATGAAGAAGTCTAAAGAAGAAGTCATGTGAAGCTTTGAAAAAATAAGCAGGAACTACCATATATTAGAGTTAAGCATGAATGGCCATTTAGTAAAGCGAACACTTGTTCAATAAGGATCAAAAGATAGTCTCTAGAGTGAAATAGTCCTATTCAAATTTGGAATGACCCAATTCAATATGAAGAAATCAAAGCCAAAAATGCTCAAAAGACTTAACAACCTAAAGATAAGACGAACAATCTTATTCAAGAGTGAACAATCTACTAAATATGATGAACATCCTTGTGTAAGAAGGAAGCTTGAATATCCCAAATTGAACAACAAATGAAACATGTAACATGTGAACAACACCATGCAAATGAAACCGAATGCCCATTCTGTAAAGAGAATAATTTTTCAAATTATTAACAACTAGTTTTTCAAATTTTAATGAAAAGTGAAATTTATATCTAATAATAATTTTTTAAGGCTTAGCTTATAGAAATCCTTCATGTATAACCTTTAAAAGGTAGCTAAAATTTTGATAAATGTATGAGCAAAGTGTAAAAATCCTTAGGGCTTAATATGCGTATGTTGGATAAAGTAAGCTTATATAACAACATCTTGTATAAGTAAGAGTTAAACATTCCTTATGCACTATATGTATTTGTTAACTATTAAGAGACTTGGGTACTTATATAATTTCATTATAAAGGTACTTAGATTGTGATTAGATATAAGATAACATAGGTTTTTCTCTTTTAAGCCTTCTAAAAAGAAAAGTGCAAAAGGTTTTTCTTAAGCTAAGTAAACACAGAGGTTATCCTTAAACCTATAAAAGGAAAGTGGGTGAAAGGCTTAAGTGGATAATTAAGAAGAAAATTAGGCACATTGTCATACCTATAAAAAAAAGTTATGTCTTTTTCTCTCTTCTTTTACACTTACATTTTTCTTGAGAGTGAGTGAGTTTAGGTGATAATTTAGTTGTGCAAAAGTGAAGCAAAAGCTTCAAAGAACTTGGAGCAAATGTTTAAATTTTTTAAATATTTAATTTACCTTTCTTTTTAGGTTGTCATCCTCACTAAGACAAACTAGTGGTATTAGACAATAGCTTTAAATTTTAAAAGAGAAAATCAAACTTTCATTGAAGATAATCATCAAAGAGCAATCATCATGATATCGCTAAATGAGTTTAGATTCAAAGGTCATTTATTGTTAAACTTCTATTCTTCAATAAATCCTACTATCAATATTAGAAAAATTATATCTAGTACTTTCTATTATTGAGTCTATTGAACTATGAAGAATTATAGAGAAGAATCCATATATGCTAACAAAGACCACTTTAAAAAAAAAGATAGAGAAAGAAGTTGATGAAATGTTTGATAAGCAAAAGAAGCAAGTGATAAATAACGATAAAGTTGTCCATATGCCTTTTTGTACTTCAAGTACAAATGAGTATAATGAGATGACATAAAGACAATTGCTAAAGAAATATGAGAGGCTTTAGAAATCACATATGAGAGTACAAACTAATTCAAAAAGAATTAGATGAAAACCTACGTCTTTCAATATGAAGATTTTTTAATGAAGTAAAAAAGAAATAATCTCAAACATGTATAATAGATTCATTGAAATTATGGGAGAAATGAAGGCACTTAAAAAGACATTCGCTAATGAAGTGCTAGTGAAAAAATGGCAAAGTATTTATCCAAAAAGTGGTTAAGGTCATTTCACTTATTAAAGATCATGCTATTAGATGAACCATTGAAAAATCTAATTAATGGTGAGATGACCCTAAATAAATAGTCACAACCCTATGGAGAGGAATTCAATAAAAAGAGGTGGGAGTTGCACTTTAAGTAACATCAAATGAGTTAAGCTCCAATGAAAGGAAAAATGGATGAAAAGGAAATGGCATTAATGACTAATCAATTTTGAATGATGCTAAAGAGGTTCCCAAGAAGCAAATGCAACAACAACCTTAAATAACTGGCTTGTTATAGGTGTGAAAAGCAATGTCATATTAATATCAATTGTCTCAAGGCCATTAAAGAAGTAATGATGAAGAAGAACAAGAAGAACAAAAAAGAATAAAGAAAGAATTCAAAGCTATTTGGAATTACTTAAATGCCTTTGAAGCAAGTGACTCTAAAGATGAGTCAATAAAAAAGGAGTAGCCTATGCTTGATGACTTTGAAAAAGAAGATAATGATAATGACCTAGATGAGATATTTATAATTGAAAGCCTCGTAAAAGACTTATATGTACAAATTATGATTTAGATATAAGTTTTAGAAAATAAGGTTTTAAAAAGAGTTAGATTTTTTGAAAAAGAAAATGGATAATTTACTAAAAGAAAATAAAATGAGAGTTTGAAAAAAAAAAGTTTTAAGTCTGAAGGACTTACTTCCCAAATTTACTAAAGGCAAAGAAAATCTAGATATAATTTTAGACTTTTAAAAATATTTGAAGGAAAAACCTAGTTTATATTTTGATCATTCATCTTCATCTACTTCTAAACCTACCTTTGTTAAAGCATTATCTTCACATGCTAGACATCCTTCTACGACACATGTGTACAATCATAAATATTCACATGTGCATAATGATTAATATTCACATTATTTATATAGATCTAAGACACATGCTTATGCTTTCATTCATAGAAAAAGGCTTCTTAGAAATGCACATGTGTCCATTCTATGTCTCATGCTTATAGGAAGACATTTTATGACTATTCTTTTTTTAGGCTTAAAAAAGCATTCACAATTCTTCTATTATGGTAGATTTAACAATAAGGCATACTTTGCTATGTAAAGCTCAATAATGAATATAACTTATGTTTTTAACCCCAATGGACCCAAAAGAAAATCAATACCAAAACTAAAAACTTGAATTGTAAGTTAAGGAGACATTTATTAAGTTGTCGAAACAGAAAATCAACAATTGATAAATGAAGCTTGATGACAAAATATGGGATATAAGCTTCAAGTAAAAAAAAAAAAAATCATATGAAGCTATTCAACAAATGATATCAAATTTCATAATTGGTATCAGATTATAATGTATCTCGCATCTCGTTCTTAAAATTGGCATATTTACAATGTAGTTGGAAATTTTATATGCTTTTTATATGGTATATCATTCCTAGCATATGAAACTTATTTGTTTGTTTGAAAAACATGTTTAAATTTTTTTTGAATTTTAGTCCTTAAAAATATTTTGTTTTTTTATAAATTGGTATCTCATTTTATTTGACCTCAAGGTTGTATTTAACTAGTAAATATCATTAATTGGTATTAAACCTAGCTTGGGAGAGATATAATTATTTTTAATAGAAAGAGCTATAAATCTTTTCAAATAGTAAGTATTTCAAATTCTATTAAAATGGAGTGTGTTTTACCAAAATATTTTATTAAGGGGGGAAAAGTTACGTGTTTGGATTCATACCTTAAAAGGAATAAGTTTTGTTAATGCATTTGATTTGGATTTATTTTTTAAAATGCATCAAAGTTATATTATCATTGAAAAAAGAAGAGCATTATTATTCTTAAAGTTGAAAATACATTGTCTTAACTTTGTTATGTATAATTTTGAATGGTAATCAAACTTTGAAAAGCACTAACTTATACTTAAGTGTTTTTACTTTTAATTAAAACTTGTTTCAAATAATAAAAGCAGTGTTGGAAACCCAATTAGAGACTTTGTAAGCTTAGGAGTAAGAGCCAATATATGACTAAATGGTGATGAAAAAACCCAAGAAATAAACCAAGTGAAGCCATAGGGTTTTGCTTAGGAATGGGCCCATTCATAAAAGTGAACATGTCATTCATAATTAAATAACTAGTTTTTTGATAGCCTCAAAATTTGAAAATTATGAGTACTAGCTAGTTTCTCCAACTTATGCTATAAAAGGGACATCACCTCAGCTTTGAAATAGTTAGATGAAATATATTAAAAAGTCTAAAACCTAATTCTTCAATCTTTATTTTTTAAGCACATCTCTTGCATAGTGATCTTGTCAGGTAGCTTTAGAGCTGGTTAATGAGAGATTCTCTCTTGCACATTATTTGTGTTTTTATATGTGATCATCTCTTGGTTAGATAGTATAAATATTAAAGAGATATTTATGACAAACTTAAAATAATGCCTACTAATCTATCTTGGATAAGGCTTTAAGATAGTACATGAAAAATCTATCTTATGTGAGGTTTAAACAACATCTGAAAGTTTACTTATAAAGATTTAAGTAACACTTAGAAGTTACATAGTAAACTCTTTAGTGGTATCTAAAGGAAAGAAGGTAAGCCAAGATTTTGCTTTATAAATTTTATGTCTCTTTATGTGATTGTTTAATTTTTTTAGCACACTAACTTCTTATGAAGAATTTGTCATAATTCTATTCATCTTCTTCTAGGACTCCTTAGGACAACACATATTAGATAATTTAGGGTAATTGTTTCTTAAAATTTATTCATTTATAATTCAAATCGAGTCAAAGATATATTAGGAAATTATTATGGTGAACCTTAAATTATTAGAGTTTTTTCTTATTGAAAGTTATTTTTATCGTTAAAAGAGTTTAGATAATTTAGCTTCTAATAATTAATTCTAAAATTTCAATTTTTCTAGATAATAATAATTTCTGATAATTTTGATACTTGATACCACCTTTTTCATGAAAATGATACCATATTTATCATTATATTACTTATTACAATTTGGTGTACTTGTAAATATTTCATAAAGTGAACATCCTAATAAAGGGATGACCAAGATTGAATTTTCCTTAAGGTTGCATGAGAGTTAAGATGAAATAAGTGGCTAAAAATAAAGTATAGGAGTTTAATATCAATAACTTGATCATAAAATAATTAGAAATAAATTGTTTGTAAAGCAAAGGCAAATGAAAATTGACAAGTATAATGCTCGACTTATAATGAATGGCTATATTTAAAAGGAAAGGATAGATTATGAAGAGACTTTACCATTTTTTGTGAGATTTGCTTTAATACAATTAATTTGCTCACAGTAACATATATAGATTAGAAATTATTCCAAATAGATGTGAAAATAGCTTTTCTTAGATATATATGTCTCAGTCTGTAGGCTTTATTATAGAAGGACAAGAAGACAAAGTTTGTCAATTTAAATAATCCATATATTATCTAATTGTTGGGTTTTGTAGAATAAGTATAACAGGAAAACAAAATTTTAAATATACGAAATGCACTAAGGATCCATGTGATTCGGTCAAATCAAGAAGAGGGATGTGATAAACCTTGCCAATTCTAAAAACAGAGGCAAGAAAGATGGAAGGTAGAAAGGGGGTTTACATTGGTAATACCCAACCTCAAGCTTGGTGTATAAATCATCAAATTTAGACGCAACCAATATGATGAACGTTCTCTGTAAGTATCCACATGAACAAGTTTTCCAAAAGCAATTAGTATGCTAGCATTAATGTTTTTCTCTCTCTAAAACATTTTTGAAAATAACGTGAATGTTTCCACTTGCTCTTAGAAAATCCTAAATGTTTATGTATATCTTAACCATTAAAATATTTATGCTAACTCAATATCTTAAAAGACACTGATAAGATAATATCTTATTTTGTTTTAATTTTTAAAATAAAATAAATATCTAAATAATTTAGATATTATTTCTAATTATTTTAATTATAAATATAAAAAGTAGTAAACACAATTTCATTTTTTGGATATATTCTAAGTGTATGACTCTATAGGTTCACATAATATTGGTAGTGGCCCAAAATCTATTTTTGCCCCACAAGTCATAAATGGCTTTTAGCAAGACATTATGACTACCCAAATTATATGAAGGTCAATAATCCGATATAACCTATTCACAAATAGTATTCTAATCCTTTTATCACATTATATCTTAATTGAACATAAGATATAAATCATGTTATCCTTATATACTTCAATTATTTCTCTATCTCCAAGTAGACTGATGTAAAATGATATTGATAACCTTTATCAATTCATTTTGCACATGGCTAAGCTGTCACTTCAGTCTAACTTATTGAATGACCTAGAGATATATTTCTCATAGATACACGAGGACAAATTCCTTCTCAATCATTGATATATGATTTATTTCATATCTAATATAAGTGTGTATAATCATCCAATTAAAAGATAATGTTGGACCAAATCAAAACATTAAGTTTATCATATTGAAATCCATGGTGATTGTTAGGTTAGAAGATTAAGTTAATACTATTGCATATAAATCACTTATGACAGTTTATTCATATAGTGTCTCATAGTAGGTTGATCTATTATAATATTTCTTAAACATGTATCTATGTGTTTGATTTAATATCTCATATTTATGATCAATAAAATATAGTTATCAATCAAAACACATACTAGTTTTCATTCATTATTATCCCAACAATAATGACCAATTATGGACAATTTAAAATAGAATTTTTTACACCTAAAAGTTTTACATACATGATGACATTAGGTTGAATTAACTATTCATATAATTGATTATTTAGTCGCAAATAAAAGAGATTTTTAATAAAAATATAACTATGATATTATTAAAAAAAATATCCATTACAAGAATTGGCTTATGGCACATAACTAACACTAATACAATCAACTAGATAGATGGTATCACATGTTCCATAAAACCATCGCTTTGTTTATGTTGATTATGATCGAATAAGGTCATTTATAAATGAAGCAAATCTAAGCTTATAAAAATTTGGTTAGACTCATCTAATTTGCACCTTTAAGTAAAGGTTGATCAATTTGTAGATAAATAGTTAGAGGATATGTTGTTTGACATGGTAAGACCTTAGCATCTTGACATGATATTGTCCCATTTGAAAATTCAATTATGTTACTTGATTAATTAATCTAGTTAGTTCAACTCATTTTTATTATTCAAGTATCATATATAATTAATGAATCTTAATTTAGTGATATTACTTTTTTCATCAATAAAATTGTTCTTTTATTTTAGAAAAAATCATTTCTAAAACATAGAAATTTTGAATCTAATAATTTATTTAAGCATTAAAGGCTCAAATAATAATTGCTTTAACATATGTTGATCCTTTTATAATTTTTCCTCATACTAATATAAAATGTTAGTATTTCTATACTGAAAGTAAGCTTTTAGAGTTGACAATATCTTTTAACTTTTTTAGTTATTGTTATTGAATAATTAAAAATTATATTTAATAAAAAAAACCCTATTGTTGATAAGATATAATCTTAATCATTTATTTGAATGGTAACAAAACCTTGAAAATTTTTAATTTTGCCTTTAAATATGTTTATTTTAGTTAGAACTTGTCTTTTTTGAAGACTGGAAGTAAAAAGGTCTAATCACTTCAAGATTAATACCTTGAGAATGCTCATCTAAGTAAATCCAAAAAAAGCCACTAATTTGACTAAGTTTGAAGGTATGAAGCTCTCTAAGTAAAAGTCAAACACTGTAAAAATAAGTCATGCAAGATAGAGATGAAAGTAAAGAAAAAGCAAGAGAAAATAATAAGAGAAGTTGTCTAAAGAGAATAAGAGAAGTTGTCTAGGGAGATCAATGGCTATGAAAAAATCTCAATGCCCATTGAAATTAAATTGTGAAAAATTCAACAATCCGTTAAAAGGCAAGTTGGAAAAGCCAAGCTGCTGTAAGGAGAGGATAATCGACAATTGAAATTGGCCAATGCCTTTGAAGCATCTAATGACCATTGATGAAAGAAAACGACTAGTTAAAAAAGATTGCTAAAAAGAATAATTGCTACTAAATATTTTTTAGAAGATTTAATGTATGTGAAAAAATTTTAATAGCTAGTTGAAATTCGAATTTTTCAATAGCTAGTTGAAATTCGAATAGCTTATTAAGGATCTAACAACTAGTTTTTCTAGTCTCTGAAAAGGTAGCCTTCATGTTTACTAGTTAGTTTTGACTTTACAAGACATTTTAAAATGGTTAGATATAATATAAGAAGCCATTATATTTATATGGGAACTTCATAAAGAACTTTAAATGTTTTATCTATTATATTTGCTTAGAGTGAGGTCTGTATAAAACTTTGTATTTTTAGTGTAGAATTTTCTTATGCACTAAATTATGTTCATTGCCCATCTAGAGTCTTAGACATTTATTTAAGAAAATCCTAGTAATAAAGCTGGTACTTAGCCGATAAAAGTGTTAGAGTAAATTTTAATCTCTTAAGCTCGTAAAAGGAAATTATATAAAATGTTTCTCTTACGTGTGAAAATGGAAGATTACTTTTATACCCGTAAAAAGAGAAATTATTTTTATGGTTGGTAAAACAAGAGTAAAAACCTAAATAGATACTTAGAAAGAGTATAGGCACATTATTAAATTTTTATAAATCTTGTGTGTTTTATCTCATTCTTTCTATGCTTATCTTTATTTTTTCTTAAAAAAAAAAGAGAATTTAAAGTATTTATTTTGTTATAAATTGAATATGAACTTCTAAAGAAGTTTTCAAAGTTTTTAAAAACACTTAATTCATCCTTTTCTAAGTTGTCATTTTCATCAAGAGATTGCTAATAATAATAATAATAATAATAATATAAATTTTAATTTTATATCATTGTTAATTTAAAATTCTGATTCTTAATATTAAATTGTGGGCATATATGGTTGAAAAAATAGGTGAACGAAAATGAGAATGATTCATCTCCTTTCTCAGTGTTTGATTGAACAAAAAAACTTCAAAAGAGAAATATAATTTTCATAATCATAAGAATCATCCATTTTGCTCTCTTAATTGATGAGGTTTTCATTTTCATAAGAATCAAATACTATTATTCATACTCAATCGAAAATTGACATGTAAGATTTATATTATTACGTATATTATAAATATTAAATATATAAATTAATTAATAAATATTAAAGATAAATAAATATAAGTTAAAATGCAGAATTATATAATAATAAATTTAAAATGCAAAATTATATAATAATAAATTGAAAATATAAATGAAAATTTTAAATAATATAATAATAAATTCAAAATGTTATGAATAATACCAACAAATATAAATTTATAATGTAAAATAATAATTCAATACAATAAAATTCTATTTGTATATTATGTATAAATATTATTTTAAAATTTGACATAATAATAAAATACAAGAAAATTGTAATTATATTTTACATATATATATTATATACTACATATGTATTTATATTATAATTTAGTATTGAATTCTATATGTTATAATATTTATGACCATATATTATGATTTATATTTTAATTCTATATGTTACAATATTTATCACCATATGTTGTGATTTATTACTATGCATCAGGTTTGCATAAATTATTTATTATTATTATACACTTTTTTATATACTTTCAGTGTTAGAATTTAAAAAGAATAATAAAATATAAATGACATCATTAATTAAAATATAAAACTACAAAATGATTTGAATTCAAATAATAATAATAACAATATCATAGTAATTTAAATAAAAAATAATAATACAGTATTATGTACTAACTAACCAAAAACACTAGTAGATAATCAATCTTTCTTAGAAAAATAAATTTGAAGAAAATATAATCTAAACCAAATAAATAAAATATTAAAACTAAGAGAACCTAAAATAATTAATAAAAGTATGAAATAATATATTATAACTTCAAAATATTGAGATAATAATCAAAATAAGTAAGTGCACGCGCTGAGGTGAAATTCAAGTGTGTCCAAATGATAGTGCAGTAGCATAATAATATAATAGAAGCAGCAGTAACACTTGTACGTACCACGTCCCTTGCATTTCTAAAACCAAACGAAAACCCACGGTTTCTCATTTTTTACTCGAACACCTTGCCCTTCACTCCAACTCCACATTGCATCATCATCTTCCCTTTTCCTTTTCTTTTTCTTTTTCTTGTCTTTTTCTTCTCCACGCTCATAAATTTCCCACTCTATGGGACCCAACACACCACCACAGGGACCCCACTTTCTTCCCAATACCATCACTGTGGAGCCCAGTATCCATGCTTTTTCAATGATGATGGTGTGGGTTTCTTTTTTTTCGTTTCGTTTTTTGGTTCTTTGCCGGAGTTAGATTAGGGGCACTATGAAAGAGCCAGAGGAAAATTAAGAGGAAGAGGAAAATAAAGAAAAAAAAAATGAATGAAGTTTTTTTAATTTGAAAAAAAGAGAAAAATATGTTATTTTATTTTTATTATTTTTTTAAATAAAAAAATATAAGAGATTGAAGATAATTTTTATGAATTGATAATTTTATCTCTAAAAGATTAAGAAGTATTATAGATTATTGCTTGAACTAGTATTTAATATAAAATATATGACAATATTTATTAAGATTATATGTATTAGTTTTTAGTTAATTTGAAAAATTATATTTAATATTAGTATATTTTTTTCTTATTTATTTTTTTATTTTGTCTAATTTATTTTAGTAAATAGATATTATTTATTTTCTTAAATGAATGGTAAAATAGAAAATATATGAAATAGTAACTTTATTTTCTCTATTTTTATCCAAACATGAGGAGAAAAAATAAAATTTATATTTTTTCTTTTTTTATTCAAAATGAGGAGGAAAAATAAAATTTATTTTTATTTTCTTTCCTTCCTACTTAATTTTCTAAACATAGATACATCATAAGTTAATAATTTTTAAATCATTAAATTAACCTAAGATTCGTAAAAATTTATGAAATAAAAATAATTTAAACTACTTATAATTGATTTAATTAGTTTTTTCTCCAGATTAATAGTTGAAATTAATTCATTTTTATTCAATAAATTTATAATATTTTAAATATATTAGGTACAAGTCACGTGTAAGCTCACCCAGAATTTTGAGAGTGATCTCATTTCGCATGTAATATGTACTAATAACCGCTTGGTTTTCTGGTTTTGCTTCCTTTTTCTGTTCTAAAACGACAACTGCGACATCTTTTTGAACGGAGCAACTCTTGAATTCAGGCAAACAAAACAAATATGATGATCAAACAAATTTTTAGTTTGAAGGACGTAAAATAAGGGATAAAAAGAAACAAGGATGTAAAATAAGAGGGAATTATAATTTTATATTATTTATGAATAAAAGAAAAATAAAAAAGAAAGAAAAGTAATTTTTATTTTTTTTTATTTGTTTCTAAAATGAAGGAAAATATGATGATTAAAGAGAATTATGATGAATTTATATTTTTACCTTTGATACTTCTCTATTGAAGAAAGAAAATAAATTGATTTTCCTTCATTTCTTTTTTATCTAAATAAGAAGAGGAAAAATAAAAAGAAAAAATTAAGTTTATTTTTTTCTTATTTCTTTTTTATTCAAACATGAAGTGGAAAAATAAAATGAAGAAAAATAAAATTTATTTTTTCTTTATTTTTTTCGTTCCTAAGTAATTTCCCAAACATACAATAAAATAATTACAGTCCTTATTTTACTTTTTTTTTTTTTTAATCCTAAGAGGGTATATAACATTAAGGTCCCTTTTTAAAAAAGTAGTTTGTTTTTTTTTTCGCTCTACGCTGAAAAGATCTAACAATAATTAATTTCATAAAATTTCAATATAAAATTAAAATTAAGAAAATGTATTTAAATCTTTTAAATTTTGTACATTTTAATTATTAAATTCATTAATTTTAAAATTAAATATATAAAATCTCTAAATTTTATGAATTTTTATTATGATAATTCGATAAAATTATTGGCAAATGCATTAAAAGTTCATTTCTTTTGTACCCCTTTTACAACCATCACCAATTTTCAAATTCATCCAAAACATAAAAAAAAAAAAAAAATTCCTTATTTTATATACATTGTATTTGTAAATTAAATATTAATATGGTTCTACATATACAATGTATATAAAATAAACAAAAAAACAAATTTTTAGTAATTTCTTTTAAAATTTTTAATTCTAAAAATAAATCGAAACTATCAATATCAAAAAGCATGTCATATTTTTAAATTTCAAATTTAAACAATTTTTCTTCAAATTATCATAATCAAACAATTTTAACTTAGATACATTATAAAGGAAATCAGAATTATTTCCATATATTTTAGATTGTTTAAACCTATTTTGAGGTGCAGAAATCACATGATCAATCAAATATGTGAAATATTTTGTTGTAAAAGATTCTTCTGCCGATAATTTCATTTCTTCATTTTATTCTCATCAAATTGTTTCTCTTTATTATAAATTTTTTGTTCTACATTCATTTGCTCTGCAATCTCTTTAGCAACAATCATAGAAGATGTAAAAATATTTTTCTCTATATTTTTTTAAAAAAGAAAAGAAAACCTTTCAATTAATCTTTTGCAACAATAATGTGCATATTCTTTGATTGTAAAATTTACTAACAGTATTAACCACAAACAATATATCGTAATAAATAATCATGCCTCGTAGAAATTCAAAATTTTTACTCTCATATATTGCTAAAAAAAATAACTTCACTTTTTATTTTAAGATCTTTACTAATTTCTGCTAATTGATATAAAGCATCGCTTATTTATAAAGCTTGGAGTTTTATTGCTTTAACACTTTCAACACAACTTTTTCAACATATTTTTGATAATAGCTTAAGTGTTAAATTGGAAATATAATCTTATAAAATTTTATAATGTTTTGTAGAAGTAGAAAATAACAAGTATATGCATTAGGTCATTTCAAAAAATATAATAGCATTTGCATATACATTGGTCATATCACAAAAAATTAAATTAAGGCTATAACAACCACATGGTCTATAAAATGTTTTAGAATTTACATCTAATAATATTTTTTGCACACCTTGATATTTATCTTTTACATTAAAATCATTATCATGTCCTTGTCCTCTCATATCATTTATATAAAGTGAAAAATTTTTAGTGTACTTATAAGTACATCAAAAAAACCTTTATCAGAAGAATCACTAACTTTTACAAATTCTACAACAAACTCTTCTATTTTTAGGAGCCTTATTGAAATATCTACACATTTTAATATAAGGGACATTTTATTTTTGATGAATTGTACATGAAGTACGTGTAACACTCATTTCCATTTATTAAGCATGATGTTCATGTCCAAGTATTCATATGTATAAAGGTTGACATATCATTCATACACTATTAAAAGGGATGTTAATAACTTATATAATATACATATATGTTAAGTAAAACATGTTTAAGGTATTATGTTAAGTGAAACATGTTTAAGGCTGGTGACCATAAACTTATTCCTATTTAGGTTTATGCACATGACACAAGGAAAGAGAGAGTTAAAATTCAGCCGACGACCTGTACTCTGTGTTTATATATAAAACTTTAGGGTCCAAATAGCCCACACTTTATGCCTCACTATCTGAAAAAAAAAATTGTGATTTGTGAGTTGTAACTCAATGAATAAAAATAATAATCAGATTCTTATGGTACAATCAACAATCAAATATCATTAGGATACATTACAAGTACAAGAATTGACTATACAAATGCAAATGCAATAGATTGATTTTATCGTGATCTTGCAAGGCAAACACTACTCCTAGGCATTTATGTGATTCAACTGACATTTGATTTTACTGGCCAACATATAACATGTGATTCATTTGATCAATAGCATGTGTCATAACATGACATATTGGTCTCTTCTCCAAGTGATTTTAAGTGTTCAACAAGTTGGTCACAACATCTTTTTAGTTTCATATGCAAGTGTTCATTCACAATGGTATACTAAGTAATCATTAAGATCATATAATTCTCACTTAACTTATATTCACATGTAAAATGTCACAATTCAATCACACATACACATAATAGAATACAACCATGTAATAAAATAATCACACATGCACATTAAAATCTAATTATGGTTTTTACTCACTTTTAATGCGACCAATCTTTTATGGTAAGTTTGGACCTCTTTCTTGGGTTTCCTCAATGTGTTGAGATCCTAAAATTTGATACAAATATCATTATAAAATGTCAAAATGAGTTTGCATAAATGGTATGCAACTATGGTCATATTCCATGCAAGTGGGCCCAATATTTAAGCTTAATTATTCTTATATGGCAGTCTAACCTTGTTGCACTCTCATTGTAATAACTCAAAATATATACATCCAAATGAGTTGATTTTTTCTATATAAACTAGACATATAATGATATAACATATTCAAATTTTAGGTCAATATAAGACCTATAGAAAATATGGTTAATTTTTGAATTCTATCTTATTTCAATGTGATCTCAGTCAAATCAAATCTTACATTCTTGGGAATATCTCAAATTGTACAAATTTAATTGTAAAAGTGATTCTCCAGAAGTTATAAAACTTATAAAGGACTCATGTTTTATATATTGTTTAATTTTATTTATAAGGTCATCAAAATAAATGATTAATCTCAAGGTGAGTAGGTTTCAACATGTTAGGAATGGGTCATGATGAATAAACAATATCTCCTCACCCATAATATATTTAGCAAAACATTTTATAGGAATGTATATTATAAATAACTCTACAACTTTTAAGTTTGGTACATAATCAAATTTCCATTATATTGCCATCAAATTCTTAGAAAACATAATTAAGAGATTAAATAGCTTTCGTTAGGTTCAGGGTCAATCATAATAAAAGAGGAATATCGATTTGCACACAAAAAATCAAACAAAACTCTTTTATAAAAATTTAGAAGAGATATAGTTCTACAAATTTTATATTTTGCACTTTGTCTAAATAAACCCATATGGTTATCAAAATATATGAAAATAGTCAGACTAAGGAGGTTTTGGCAGGCTATGAACCAGCCCTAATGAAGGAGCCATAACTCCTTACACACACCATATTAATAAGAAATGTTTCACATGCAGTTAGATGAGGCATAAATCTACAAATTTCATGGTTTACACTCTTCCTAATTTCTCTTCTAGGGTTATGAAATTGTGGGTGCAATAATTTGCTCTAATAATAAAATAAACACAATCAACTTTTATTTCTCTTGAGGTTCCACTTCCTTACATAAGCTCTATATCAAATTACTCCATAATTCATACTAATTATTCATGTTTAACATGTTATGAGGGGTAATTTTATATGAAAAGAAAATTAAGTCACTTACCACTTTTTCCAAAACTAGAAATGTTTAGGTTTTCTTCCTAACTAACTTACTTTTTCTTCTTTTTCTTCTTCATCATCTTCTTCTTCTCCTTTCTTTCTTTCTTAGCTCTCTTTCTTTTGTTGCACCCCCTCACATTTTTTCCGCTCTAATTTGCTCCTAAAGGAAGATAAATTCAATTTGTAGACCTATTCTAATGCAGAAAAATCATGATAGCTTGTTACTATTGGTTGGAAGCCCAATTTTCCTCTTTAGTCCTTTTTTTTTTCACTCCTTTATCACCTCTATCTATCTATTAATCCTCACATAATCCTCATACTTTTAAATAAGCTCTAAACACAATTATTTAGGATACTATAACATATACATAATTTATGATAATTTGTTATGCAATCATGCAAACATTGCATCTACGTTCAAGTACTCTAAATGTAATAGTGTAAGTGTCATTGTCATGCTTATCAAATTCGCATATCTAAATGATCATTTATCCAATGCATATTTCATGTGAAATTGTAAATCATTTACGCAATAAATATGTTCATGTGAAAATGTTAATAAATGAGAATAGATATATTACAGTACAATCAAATATAACTTAAAAATATTTTATTTTTTATTTTTTAATAATTATATTTCTTATTTTTAATGCTAAAATGTTTATCAACTCATTTTGTATGAAACATCTAGGAATGACAACAGGGCTGGACGGGACCGGGGGACTATCTCCATCCCCTGTCTCACCCTCTTAATGAGGAGAATTTTTCTCTCATCTCCGCCTCCATGGAGATTCCCAGCACCACGAGGATTTCCTATAGAGCAGTTTTTTTTTTATTTTTCTATTAATTTTAAATTATTTTTTAGAAAAATATAATTTTTAATATTATAAAATTAAAATATTTTAGGCTATAAACTAATAAATATACAAAAATATATAATTATGCACATAAATATTTATATATACATCTAATAAATATAAAATTTTATAAAAATACATCTAATTTTTTCAGGTCCCCACAGGGATCCACTTCGGGGGTCCTCGTGAGGCGGGGTTGTAATCCCACTAAGGGTCTATAAATGGTCGATTAAGGTTGTTACTAAAATATGTCAAATCAAATTTTTTATTTTTTAAATCAAACCGAACCAAATTTTTTGAAACAATCGATTTAATCTAACTTTACACATTTACGAACCGAACTAAATTTTTTGAAATAATAAATTTAACCGAACTTTACACATATACAAACTGAACCAAATCTATAAAATTTGGGTACAATTCAATTTGATTTAACTAAATTACATATATTTTAAATTTGGTTTGATTCAAATTGGTCTGATTTAATAATATTTTTGATTTTTTGATTTTTCAATTTTTTATATAAAAAACCAAACTGAAAACTGAAAATAATTTTTTTTAAATGACACTGAATCGAACTGATTTTTATTAAAAAATTGAATCAAATAAACCAAATTAAATTGGTTCGATTTATTTTTGTTGGACTAGGAGGGTTAATCCTAAGTCTAGAAACTCTTTTGATTTTGACAAAAGAGATTGATCATTATTAATGGTTTATTTAAGTATTGTTTTGAAGAAATTAGTAGGATTTTCAAGTTAAGTTGGATGGAGCTCTTAAACTCCATGTTGACTTCTAAATCATAACTGCAATCTCAGATTCGCAACTGCGATCCATGTAAAGACTTGCTAAAAATCAGACAGGTGAAATCGTGGAGTCATTCTCGGCTTAGACTCACCTAAAAGAAGGAGTCCAAAAGTGACAGATTGATTCGCAGTCTATGTAGCATCAGAGTTGGGACTGCGATTTTCAAAAAGCCTCAAGAGGGAAACAAGTCCACAACCAAAGCTTGATAAATGTCTCGGGTGACCGTTAGAAGACAAAAATCGTGAAGGCAACTTGTTGGTAGCAACCACGATTCATGAAGTGGAAGATGCAATTTCTGACAGACGAATTTGTGTCCTGAGTCGTGACCTGCATAAAAAAATTCACAATCACTACTTTTATTAGCAGAAGAAATGCAACGACTATATTTTCCTAGTAAACCAATGACAAGAAGACACGTGGATTAGCCGTTAGACACAAACTGAGTTTTCCGCCTCAAGTTTTGGCTCTCATATGAAAATTTAGAATTCGCGACGGCGAATGAGTAGTAGCGACCGCGACTTCAGCCTGACAAGCAATTAATGTAGAATCTATTTAACATATCTTGAAGATTTTATACCAGTTTTATTGCAACGTCTCTTTAGTGGGTAGAGACTATAAATATCTCACCAAATAGATGTACATGCAAGAGAATTGATAACTTTGTAACTAAACTTTTGCAATTTTGTTGTTTAATCTTTTATATTCTTTTAGGTGATTATTTGGTGTAAGCATAAACACCATTTGTAAAGGTTGTAGTATGAGCCTATAAAAACACTAAGAAAGGTTGTTATGTGAGTCTGTAAAAACACAAGTGTAAAGGTTATTGTATGAGCGTCAAAAACACAAGTGTAAAGGTTGTTGTATGTGCCTTTAAAACACAAGTGTAAAAGTTTGGTGTGAGCTTAAAAACACCATTGGAAGATAGTAGAATACCCAATTGCTGAAAATTGGGGAGTGAACATAGGGTTAATTATACCCGAACCACTATAAATCTTGTGTCTACTTTCTACTTATTCTCTTCCTTATCTTCTTGTTTTAATTTTTATACATCAATTCAACCCCTCCTTCTTGGTGCCTAGGGCCAACAAGTGGTATCAAAGCGAAAACACTCAAACAAACCTTTATTGATAAGTAAAAGATCATGGCACAAGAGGGAATTCACTCATATCTTAAGCCTCACTTTGATGGTTCCAACTATACTCATTGGAAGTATAAAATGAAAATCTACTTTGACACAGATGTGGTGGACCTTTAGGATGTGGTTATCAAAGAATGGAAGCACCCACTAAAGTAGTGGATGAAATTGAAGAACTTATCCCAAGAGAAGAATGGGTTGAAGCTTACCGGAGATCAAATGGCAAAAACAAGAGAGCAATGACCATTCTTCTAAGCTCTCTCTCTAAAAAAGAGATTGGAAGAGTGCAACATTGTCAAACTGTATATGCCATTTAGAAGACTTTAGAGAAATATCATGAAGGCCCAACTCTAGTCAAATCAAGCTGTTTGAAGATGTATGTCACTGAATGAGAACTCTTCATGATGAAGGACAATGAGAGCATCATAGAAATGACAAATAGGCTCTTGTCAATTGTCACCAACATGAAGAAATTTGGAAGAGCTCTCACCAACTATGAGATAAAAGCAAAAATCCTCAAAACTATTCCTCTAGATAAATTTGATGTTAGAATTTGCAGCATACAAGAGTCCAATCTGGAACTTGAAAAGGTTCCAACTGACGTGTTGATAGGCAAACTCTTGACTCATGAGTTAGCCTTGCAAAAGGATGAACAAATGAAGAAGCTAAGAGGCCAAAGAGATAAACAAGAAAAGGAAAGAAGAACTCTAGCTCTTAAGTCTTCAATAAAAGAAAAGGAGGTAAAAATCACCTCAAGTGATGAAGAAAGTGATAAGGAAGAAGAGGAGCTAGCAATGCTCTCAAGGAGGACAAAGAAGTTGATCAAGAGAAGAAAAAAAAAAAAAGAGAAAAGACTTCAAGAAGACAGCTCCTATTCTAAGAGAGAAATCCAACGATGTCATTTGCTATGAATGTGGCAAGCAAGGCCACATCAAAAGTGTCCCAAATTAAAGAAAAATAAGAGATAGGACAATGAGAAGAAGAAGATATTTTCAGCCACTTGGGATGATGGCTCAAGTGAAGAAGAGGAAGAATGTGAAGTTGCCAATATTTGCTTAATGACACTAGAAGACTTTACTAATGAGGTAAGTACTTCTTCTCATTCTCATTCTAATTTCGAATTTGATGAGATAGATGAAGAGCTTCTAGAGGCCTAACCATGAGATGTGACAACTATAAGTCACAAATGAAATCTTACAAAAGAAAATGTCAAAAGCTAGATGATGATTATAAATCCCTCAATGACATTGTAAGAGAATTGAGAGCATCTAATGATGAGCTCAAAAAATCAGTGAATAGTTTTTCTCTTTCATCTTCTTCTATGGCTTCACTTAGAAAGGAGAGTGACACTCTAAAAGGAGAAGCCATTGAGCTTAAAAGCTTAATCTCTAAGTTACATAAAGAAAAAAAAGCCTTGGATACATTGATTGTATGATAAAGACCTTCAATAATTAGACATGGTCTAGGCTTTAATGGAGCCTCCTCATCATCTCAAACCACATTTGTTAGATCTTCAGAACCTCAAACATCAAGCATTGAGGTAATTGAGAAGAAAAGTGCTCCTAGCACTAAGTCTTTTAAGCCTAAGGGTAAAAGGAAGACTCTCTCAAGCTCTAGAGCCAATACTCAAAGAGCTAACCATGTCTATATGTACAACAAAAAACATGGTCATTCTCATAACAAATCTTCTACTCCTACCGATCATACATGTTCATGCATGCATTCATATGACCAAGGTATGAGAAGGCTACCGACTTATACTAAAATTGTGCATAGGAGAAAAACTCCTAAGTCTAAACTCTAATGTATTATTGCATGAGATTTGGACACATTAATATTCACTGCTATATTAGGAAGGCTCACCTTAAACTAGAGGATCATTCATCTTCTAACTCCTAAGGACCCAAGTATGCTTGGGTACCTAAGAAAAGGTAACTTACTATTGTTG
>CATIWR010522804.1:0-31363 GCA_949677035.1 Omphalea diandra | reverse complement strand
ATGCATAAATTAAGATTTTCAGTGGAACTTTGGGTGTTTAATGGAAATAATAAGGAAAAACAAAAATAAAAAATAAAATTTATTAAGTAATAAATAAATTAAAATAAAAATTTTCTATACCAACAAATAAAAAATGAATACAATAAATAGAGATAATTTTTAAAATTAATTGATCAAAATTTTTAAAAATTTATGTTGAAAAAGGAGGTTCGAATTCACAATTATTGAGTAGGCCAAACTTAATAAAAAATGATTAATAATCACTCTTATTTTTTTAATAGAATAGAGAAGCAAACGTATTTATGCCATCTTAGTTAAGAATTTCTTCACATCCTAAAAAAAAAACCACAAATCCCACGAATCATCATTTGAAAAATACCGCAACAGTTGGGGCTGCCCATAGATAGACAAGTATTTATAATCGTATAGCACGTTCAGCAATCCAAACCTCCTCTGTCCCAACATCAAACTAGCAAAAACACCCTTAATTTGATTCCTAAGTGAGAGTAGAACATGGAGAAGATGGAGGAAACCGCTTTGAATTCTTCAACCCCAACAACAACTGCATCCAAAAACCACGACCTCGAAGCTCAAACTCAATCACCACCACAGTCCAAGCCCAAACCCAAGCACCGGCGCCGAAATATCTGCCTCGCCACCACCGCCGCCGTCATCATCGTCGTCGTTCTTGTGGTAGTCATCTTAGCCTTCACCGTCTTCAAGGCCAAAGACCCCACCACCTCCATCGACTCCATCACTCTCCAGAACCTCCGCGTCGCATTAGACCCGGCCAGGATGGGCGTCGACCTGAACGTCACCCTCGACGTCGACGTCACAGTCAAGAACCCCAACAAGGTCAGCTTTAAGTACAGGAACGGCTCCGCCGTCCTGAATTACAGAGGTGAGTTAGTGGGTGATATTCCGATTCCGGCTGGGAAGATGCCCTCCGACTCTTCGAAGCCTATGAACATGACGGTGACGGTGATGGCGGATCGGTTGCTGGGGAATACCCAGCTGTATTCGGATTTGATGGCAGGCGTGATGACGTTGAATTCTGTGATCAAAATAAATGGAAAAGTCTCGATCTTTAATTTGTTTAAGATTGGTGTGGCTACTACCACTACCTGCGATTTCACTGTCTTTGTTTCGAACCGTACAGTCGGAGACCAGAACTGCAGGTATAAGACAAGGCTGTAGGTAAAGGGTTCGTGAGCTTTGAACAGTAGCAGTAACTTTCGGTTTCCGAACGGGTCAAACATACTTAAGTACATTACTTTAAATATAGTAAATCCAGAAAAATTACCTTCTAATACGGTTCAGATTATACTAGTTGTTGATTTTCTTTTTTGGTTTTAGTTTCATGTTTTAGATATTTGTTACTCTTGTCTTCTTATGAGTGATTGAGATGGTTCTGTATTTTTTCGTTTAATGGAGGAAATAGATTGCTGTTGTATACTTCATTTGATACTCTAGACCCTGTTTGTTGTTGCATTGTGAAGATAGAGTTGGAATTCTTGATTCTTTTGTTTTCAATTGTGACAATATATATTTGGACCCAAACGCACTTCTTTCACGGTCAAATGGTTGAGTTTTGCCAGTTATTTTGGCAGTAGGTTGCCCTCATGTGATCAATTGAATTCCGGTTAAAGAAAATTGCTAGTGAAGTTGCTTTATAATATTTGATTCTGAGTTGTAGTTTCAAGTTTCAAGCTGTCTTCTTTCTATTTGCTAACTTTTGGTGCTTATTGCTTCCTCTTATTTAGTGTGCTTCAAATGCTTTAGAGGGGTAGGGGCTGTTGGAGAACACTCAAACAATTAGCCCAATTGTAGTAAAGTCTTTCATTAATAATATAGTATTTTTGATAAATAGTAATATAATTTATTTTTATTTTTTCATGTAGTAAATAAATTAATAACTAAATATTTAATTTCTTTTATTAATAAAAAATTTTTCATAAAAAAATAATATAAAAAGTTTAACAACATAAAAATTATTCTCGTAATAATAATTTAATTAGTTTAGAGACTTTAATAAAAATGAGTATTTAGTTTTCTATACATAAGAAAAAATTAAACGAATTAAAAAGACAAAAAAATCAATATAAAAGAAAAAATAAAATTATAATTTTCTTATTTTTGTCAAAAAATTATATCATTATTAAAATTCATCAAATTAATTAATTAAAATTAAAATTTTATTATTTTATTTAATTAAAATAGTCTAAATAGATAATATATTTTTATAAAATAATAATAAATTTTTATTTTTATTTATACATTTAATTTTAATAATTTATTTATTTAATAAAAATAAATATTAAATCCATTTAAAATTTATTATTATAATTATATTGTACAATGTGTGTGGATTCTTAACTAATTTATTTCTTAATTTTCTGTTATCGGTGAGACCTGTATGTCATTCGTCAATCTTCTTTCTAGAAAGAAAATCTGAATTTTTTTTGATTTAATATAGAACTTAATATTTGGGAAGAAAAGAGTGAGATCAACCGATTAAAAACAGGTAATTTAGGAACGCCCTTTTTCGAAGAAAAAGAAAGGGAAAACGACTTTGAGATACTTTGCTTGGGGATATGGAAAGCTCTAATCTATTGATCAAATCAAAATGGAACAACTCTGCTGCAAACGGTCTTATTTGTCTCATGCTTGGCCGTTTATTATTAACAAAAGATGGTCTACATGTAACGTTGACAAAAAAATTCCACAAATCAAATTGATCAGAAAATCCATCAAAGTCGACCCGAAAAATTTTTATTATTTGGATCGCCAATTTTGGTTTCAATTTTTATTTTAAAGAATTTTCATTTTTTATTTTTGTAAGAAAAACTATTTTATTTTATTAATTTTTAAAATCGACATAATATCTTTAAAAATTTAACATAATTAAAAACACTTTAAGATAAAATAATAATTTTAATATAATATAGATTTCATATTAAAAATAATAATCCTTTCAAGTAGAAAAAAATTATTTCAGAATCAATTAATGTGTAAATTCTAATAAATGAGTTTTATATTAAAATTATAATAAAAATTTATTAACGGATAAATTGAGAACTATAATATTAACAACGCATAAATTGAAAACTAACTATATATTAATAGAGATCCTGGGTCAGTCTGCATCATACTTTTAATTTAGCAGTGATTTTTTTAGTTAATACTTTTTAATGTCGATTAAAAATATTTCTTGTGACGTGAAACTTATATTTACTCTCATTTTCTTCTCTCTTATAGCTTTAAGCTTTGCTTGTTTTTTTCCCCTTAAAAGAATCAGAGGAAAATATTGGAATCTAGACCCTTTAGCACAGAACAAATTGATGGATTGAAATAGTGATCATGATTCAAAGGCCTAAAAAATAACAGCTAAACCTAAGAT
This sequence comes from Omphalea diandra, assembly GCA_949677035.1. Classification (NCBI taxonomy): domain Eukaryota; kingdom Viridiplantae; phylum Streptophyta; class Magnoliopsida; order Malpighiales; family Euphorbiaceae; genus Omphalea; species Omphalea diandra. The sequence continues at coordinate 27,963 of CATIWR010522804.1, read as the reverse complement.
TGATGCAATTACTTAAAGTTTCTCTGCTCCTGTCGAGATTAACCCTTTGTTTGGGAAGAAACGGAGGACAGGAAGAAAATGAGAAGAACAAAATATATAATATCTTATTTTGTTTGGGAAAAAGAGAAAATTGAAAGGAAAAAATAAAAAAAAAAATTTATTTTTGTTTAAAATAATAACTAAAAAACGTTTGAAAATTAAATTTATATTTTTGTCCCTAAATTTTAATGAATTTTATTTTTTTATTAATATTTTAAAGGGTAAAAAAGTAAATATATAACTTTTTGGTCTCAAAGTGGAGAGACATAAAATGGTGGCCCCAAGATGATAAAAATCACCGAATTTTCTTAGGAAAAGGGAGCAAAAAATTATTAAACTATTTTACTTTTTCCAAATAAACCCTTATGACCTCTTTCATATTTAGCTTGTTTTAGCCTACATCAAACGGAAAGCTTATCTCTGTTAATTCTAATGGCCTCACTTCATTTGCACCGGGATTAAAACCAATTTTTCCAATAAAAATCTCCAAATTTCCAAATTTCTCTTGTGCCCTAAATTCCAAAATTTCATATTCTCAAAATTTCTGCAACAACAAAATGTCTTCTTCTTCATATTCTTCTAGTCGAAGCTATATGTTTCCAAATCGATGAACAAATTTGGATGCAAAAGAATTCAACGAAAATGATTTCATCCCACAACCATCAAGGTGCAAATACTATGAGTTTGCACAAGTTTGGACAGCTTGGAAGACAACAAATTTAGGACGCATGTTTTATGGTTGCCGCAAATATGATGCAAATGAAATTATTGATTTAGTTTGTGAGGTATTTGTATATTTAAATTTGTGATTTATATGTATATTTAGTTTAATTTACTTTGTGAGTTACTTGAATTACTTTTGATAAGGCATAAAAGTGTATATTTTAATTGTGTGAAATTTCTCATATTTTGTGCTTAATTCCAATTTTAATTTTTCAATTTTGAGACAAAAAGAGGTGGAGTGCAGGTTGTGGTAAAAGATTTGTTGTGATAAAAGATTTGTTGTGATAAGGCACGAAAGTATCTTGCCAATTCGAGATTGACGAATTTAGAAAAATAAAGAGCTACTTTTCAGCTTGATTTTTTTTTAACAAAAGATCTTATCTTATTTAGGAGATTTATCCTAAATTTAGATTTTTTTTTATATTGTTCAAAACCAATGAGTAAACCACTTCCTCTAGAGATTTTTGAAAGAGTTTTTACAGAGATTTTTGTGCTATAAATAGAAGTCTTTTTTCTTATATGGAGGAGAAAGAGAACATGAAAGCAAAAGGAGAGGATAACCAACTTCAATTGAAAACATTATTCTCTTCTATTACAAACTCATGATTTTATCCTTTCTTTTTCTTATTCTTATTCTTCTTCTTCTTTTTAGTTTTATTTTCTTATTTATGAGTTAGTTTTCTTGTAGCTAAGACTATGGGAAGCCTTATCACAACAATGAGTTGATTTTTATTTTATTTAATCAAGATATTTTTATTTTCATATTGTTCATGAATTATTATGCTTAATGCTATTAGGAGTTTAATCATCTCTTGGTGATTTGGTTTATATGAATTAATTGGGAAAGGATTTTGCATAATTGACTAAATAATTCATGATATTAATTGAATGATATATAAGAATATATATACATGATTCTTCTAATTTTATAGGTTTTTTTACAGAGTTTAATGCACTTTATATTTTAAGAACTCTATAAGGGTTACTTGATAAAAGTATGATTAATATATCTCATGAAAGAATATTAAATGATTTTAGAAAAAATCTCTACTTATAAAAATAATAAATTATCTTGGTTGAATTAGATCCATAATCTTAAATCTTAAAATTTGATTGTTGCAGTTTTAATTAATTATTGCTTTCATTTTATTTATTTTATCTTCAGTTTTTGGATCATCAACTTTAACTTTATTTGTTTTATTTATCTTTGTTCTAAGGAGATTTGGAATGTGATACAAGAAGTGGATTGGAATTCATGGATTTTCTGCAAGCAAGGTGTCATTCAAATCTTGGCTTCGTGTCCTTTATGTTAATTTAATATTAAACATAGTAGTTAATGACTCAGAGGAACATTAGATTTCCAGAAGAAAATATTACTTAAACCAAAGTGCCATTTGCCAACTAATGATTGTGTGCACTTTACTATTCTCTCTTCTGCTTTTTATGAACAAAGAATTTTGTTTATAAGCTGTTTTTGTCCTTCCCTGCTCTTAAAGAAATCTGAAATGAATTTTATGGAAGACTAGCTATCTCATTCTTTTACTTCATCGAAGTTTAATTGTGAACCAGAGAAAAAGAAAATATAAACCATAAGAAACTCCTAAACCTTAACAAAAGAAACAACCAAGACATTGGCTTTAGCCAATATATATATATATATATATATATATATATATATATATATATATATATATGGGACTATATTATTTATTTATCATTGTCTGATAAGTTTTATGGGTTGATGATTATACCTTTTTTTTTTCTATATTTACTTAGTTCCTTAATTTGTTGAGGTTAAGAGTTTAACAATCTGAAGTGAATTTTTTGATGATATATATTGTTGTTTAAAATATTAAAATGTGTATAATTTATGAATTATTTATTATTTTATCAAAAATAAAAATTATCTATATAATAAATTAATCATATACACTAATAAAATTATCACTTTAATATTTGAAAATTATAATAACATGATATTATAATATAATGTGGTACACAATGTTGTACTATTGACCCATTTTTAAACCTCATTTCCTTAGTAGATAGAAATAGTGGTTTCAGTAATTTTTTTTTCCGTTAAATGCTGGTTTTTAGCATAAGGATTTCTTTTCCTATATGCCCTCATGAAAACAGAAAAAGAAAAATATAAAATCATAGGTGTATTCTACGGATGTTCCTAATAGTTTTTTATTTTTAATATTTTTAGGGTTAATTTTATTATTAATTGAGTCTAAATTGGAGGAAAAATACTAGATGATGTCTCACTTTTAACTATTAATTTGTGATTTTGTAGGAAATCTTAGAAATTGGAGTTGATGGATGAATTATGAGAGTTTTTTGGATGAAAATATACAGTTTCAGAAATTCAGGGATTAATAAAAAATTTAACAGTCCAGGACCAGTTTTGATATTTTTCGGACAGAATTTGAGTCCAATCCCAGGTCAAATTGAAAAGAGCCGTGTAAGATATTTGGAGAATTAGAGCCACCGGGTCCTATGGTGAAAAATATGAGAGTTTATTATTTGTTATTTTCCTAAATGGAGGAGGAGAATATATTTTTCCCATTTTGAAAGGGAGTAGGAGATTATAAATAGAGAAAAAAGTTTTTATTTATGTGATTTTTTTTAAGAAGAGAGTTTTTGTTTATTTTATTTTTCTAGAGAAATTTTTCTAAAAAGAGTCTTTTGTTTATTTTTATTTTTCTGGAGAAGAAATTGTCAATAAAAGGAGAATTATTGGTCATTTATAAAGTTTGAAGAGAATTGAAAAATACAAGAGTTTTATCATGAAAACTTTTCTATTTATTTTCTTTTTATTTTGATGTTGGCTAGTAATTCTATTATGAACTAAATTAGTTAGACACTTGGATATGATGAACACTAAAATGAGTTTTAAATTGTGATTTTCTTTAGATAATACAATCTTTTCACTATTTTATAAAATTCAATTGTATTTGCTCTTTATCTTCTTAAATTAATATGTCCGAAATATTGATTCTTGTTTTATTAATTCTTTAAATTTAGATTGAAAAATCAAGTTATTGAATAAATTTAGCACAATTGAAAGGAGTTGCATGTACCTCTAAAGATATGATTACATAAATCATTTGAATTAGGGTTAAAACTAATAGAAAAATTCAAAGAACTATAATGCAATTTTAAAATTTTAATTAGAAAAATATTTTAATTAATTAACCTAGAATTAGATATTAATAATCTTGAGAAGGACTTTAACATACCAAAATGATTTTCCACAGTTTCATAAATATTGAATTAAATTGTATTGTTGAAAAATTAATTTCTTAATAAGTCTTAGTAGGATTCAATATTTGAGTATCGTTTATCATACTAGTTACTTTTTTCTCTCTAGTTCATATTTTCATTATTTTAGTTTGTCTAATTAATTTATTTTAGTTTTTAATTAGTTAATTAATTCACTAAAATTTATCGGTTAAATAATAGAGAAAGAGCTAATATTAGCACTTTTGGTCAATGAAAAATTGACACTCAATACTTTTACGCTATACTATACTCGATAGATGCACTTACCTATTTGATCTATAGGTGTTGACTCGGACCGTATTAGTTCCCATTGTCTTTTTCCCTTTTTCCTCAATGTATACACAACTCTTGCTGTGATCTTTGCCTCACATTATTCCCATTATGTTTTAATCAATCCATTACTCTCGAATCTTGACTTCTCTCTCACCATAACCATTTTTCTGCATTTGCTTCTCATTACTCTATAATCCTTTGTCTGCTATTGTTTTCTATTTCTAGTTGCAGCATTTTGTTATCACCATTTTTCTTGCTTCTCATCCCTATTTCTTTCCTACTTTATTTGTCTGTTGTATGCGTGGTTTTGTCTATCTATTCTGTGGATTACCTTTGTCATTCCATCTCAATTATGCTCTACATATTTCCTCTACCTCCCTCTCACTCTTCGCTTCCTTCTCAAACTCCTTTTTGTAAATGTTCTTGCACTTTGTTACTGTGTCTTCTTGAATTGCCCTTTTTATTTTTCTTGATTTTGCTTTTGTTTACCCTATAACCGCCCCTCGCCACCCCCGCCCCCCCACAAAAAAAAAAAAAAATAATGATAATAATAACAAAAATGGTTTTGGACATTATCCTTCCCATTTTCACCGAAATCATTAAAGACCCAATCAAAAAATATGTTGTTATCCCTATTAAGCGCCAAATCAGTTACGCTTTCAAGTGCAACAGCAACGTTCGCAGACTCTAGTGTGCGGTTGAGCAACTGAAAAGCATAATTGTCAGGGTGCATCAATCCGTTGATGATGCTGTGAGGAATGGGGAAGAGATCTATGAGGATCTCAGAAAGTGGATGAATGATGTGGACAAAGCTATTGCAGAGGCTGAGGAACTTATCCAAGGCAAAGAAGAAGAATTGAAGAAGAGGTGTTTCATTGGGTTGTGTCCCGATTTGAAGACGCATTAAAATCTTAGCAAGAAAGCATATAACAAAAGTTTGGCAATTGATAAGCTTCGTCTGGCAATTGAAAAGCCTTGGAATGAAGGTGGATTTGATTCAATTTCCTTTCGTCCTCCTCCAAAGCAGATAGTGCTCCCATCTATGTATATTCGCGAGGCCTTGCCTTCAAGGTTGTCAATTTTGAAGGAAGTAATGGATGCACTAAAAGATCGTAATCTTAACATCATTGGCGTGTATGGGATGGGCGGTGTGGGAAAGACCACCCGAGAAAGGGAGATCCAGAGACAAGCCCAAGAGGACAAGTTATTTGATGTGGTGATTTTGGTTGCTGTATCTATAACACCAAATCTTAGAAGGATTCAAAAAGAGAATGCTGAAGTTCTAGGGTTGGAGCTTGCTGAGGAAGGGATGCTTGCAAGAGCAAATCGACTCCATGAGAGGTTGACGAAGGAGAAAAAGATACTTATCATTCTTGATGATATATGGAAAAAACTTCAATTAGAAGTTGGAATTTCATTTGGGGATGGTTGCAAAATATTGTTGACGTCAAGGCGCGGAGATGTCTTATCTTGCCAGATGAGGACACAAAAAGAAATCAGGCTTGAAGTTCTTCGAAAAGAAGAGGCGTGGAGTTTGTTTGAAACAATTGTGGGTCATGCGAAAGATCCAAAATTTCATGCTATAGCGACTGAAATTGTCAAAAAATGTGCAGGATTTCCCTTTTTATTATGCTTGGTTGCGAACAAATTGCAGAGCAGTAAGGAGCTATATGCATGGAATCATAAGTTGAGGCAGCTATCTGCGTTTGATGATGAAGAAATACAGGAAAAAGTGTACTCAATTCTAGAATCAAGCTACAATAATTTGCCAAGTAATGAAGTCAAGTCATTCTTTTTGCTTTGTGGTCTATTTGGACAATCGAATATTCAGATCGAGGGCTTGCTGAAATATTTTATGGGTCTGGTTTTATTTAAGCACATAGCTAGGTTGAAGACGCAAGAAACAAAGTGTATGCTTTGATTGATGACCTCAAAGCTAAGTGTTTGTGGCTAGATGGTGACGTGGATGGATTTGTTAAAATGCATGATGCTGCTCCAGATACTGCTCTTGCTATCGCATCCAGTAAGCAATATGCTTTTATCGTTGCAAGTGGCGTCGCATTCAGCAAAAGACCAAATGAGGGTTGCACCAGAATTTCTCTACCGTACTGCGATATCGAAGAAATTCCTGAAGGGTGGGAATGCCCAAAAGCAGAGTTACTGCTACTTTTCACTGAAAATATTTCCTTGAAAGTCCCTGATTCATATTTTAACTGTATCAGAGAACTCAAAGCACTGGATTTTACTGGCATGAATTTTGTGTCCCTGCCTTCATCACTTGGTTTCTTAACAAATCTTCATGCGTTGTGCTTACATAATTGCCAGTTGGACGACGTTGCTATCATTGGAGAGCTGAAGCAGCTACACGTCCTGAGTTTTGTGGAGTCATTATTGTTGGGTTGCCCTGTCAAATAGGGGAACTAACTCGGCTGAAGTTATTAGATTTGAGTAATTGTTCAAATCTCTGTGTTATTCCAGCTAATATGTTATCGAAGTTGTCTCTGTTAGAAGAACCGTATACGAGTAAGAGTTTTGTTCAGTGGGATAATCCAGGTAACATAAGGCTGGCCGAGTTAGAAGGCTTGTCTCGATTAGCAACTTTGGGAATGAACGAAACTCATGTTAGCATAATACCAAAGTCTGTGTTCTCCAATGGATTGTTGCAATGGTATAAAATATGCATGGGAGATGGATGGGACTGGCAAGCGAATCACGAAACTCTAACAACGCTAAAGCTCAAGCTCAATACAAGCGTCCATTTGGAGCATGGAATTAAAGTGTTGTTGAAGAAAGCTGAAGATTTGCATTTAGATGAAGTGAAGAGGATTAGGAATTAGCTGAATGATCTAAATGGGGAAGGGTTTCCTCACTTGAAGCATCTTCACGTACAAAACAATCCTGCAATTCGCTGTATCATTAGCTCAGAGAATGGCAGTTCATGTCAAGCATTTCCTATTCTAGAGTCCTCGCATCTGGAGGAATTAAACAGCATGGAGAAGATTTGCGATGGTCAGCTTGAAGCAGGATCTTTTAGCAAATTAAGATTATTAAAAATCCATTATTATTGGTGATTGAAGTACCTCTTCTAATGTTCTACTTGGACATGTCTCTCGTAGCTTCAAATAATAGAAATCATTGGTTGTTGCAACATGGAAAATGTCGTTTTTGGCGAAACTGAAGATAACGATGAAGTGGTTGAGTTCACTAAATTATGCTCCTTGAAACTAAAATATCTTCCACTTCTCAAAAGCTTTTGCAACAAAAAGGAGGTGCCTCAGATGGGAACTGAGGTCAGATCAACTGATGTTCCGTTAACACTTTTCAACCGAATGGTATGTCCATTGACTTAGCTCTCTCTCTCTCTTGGCATTATAAATTGTTATGGCAATAAGTATATGTTCCAATATTATTACATGCAATGCATTTGTATGGCAATTGTCATAAACTGATATTAATTTATTATTTTACAATCCTTCTACTTAATCATATGAATGATTTACATGTTATTGTATAAATCCCAGTTCTAAAATTGTATTATAGAAAACATTAGTTTGAATTTAATTATCATGACGAAAAGGAGAGAATTATCAGTTAATATATCTCAACGTAAAAGACAAAAAACTATTTTTATAGTATCCCAAATAAAAAAATTATATTTGAGGCATAATAGGATCGATCCTGTCTATATGTGGATATCTCATGTAATTGTAGCTTTAATTTTTTTTATTTTACTGAAAATACATATAAGATTTTTTGTTGACATATGTATGAATTTATCTGCAGGATTCTCTTTTCCCTAATTTGGAGGATTTGCAATTATATCAAATTAATTGTGAGAAGATGTGACACAATGATCAACTTTCCACGATATCATCAAATTTAAAAAGTATATCTATGTGGGGGTGCCATCATTTGAAGTATTTATTTAAAAGTATAATTGTTGAAAGTCTTTCACAGCTCCAAAAACTTAATATATGTTTCTATCATTTCATGGAAGAGATAATACTTACAGAGGCATTTGTAAAAAAGAAAGAAGAAAATATGAATGATGAGATAGTCTTTCCTAATTTGGATAGTTTGAGTCTTTACCCACTCTCAAACTATATGAATGATAAGATAGTCTTTCCTAATTTGGATAGTTTGGGTCTTTACTCACTCTCAAACTTGATTAAATTCTGCAATGAGAGTCTAGTTGAATTTCATTCTCTAAGAGAATTGAAGATAGAGAATTGTTGTGCATTGATGACCTTTTTCCCAATGCTACATGTACAGATAATATAGCTAACATAGAAGCGCAACAAATAAATTCAAAGACAAATCAAAGTACTGAAATTCAATCCCTCTTCAATGAAATGATATTTTTTTTTTCTCTCTTTCCTCTCTGTCAAAGTGTATATATATTTATGTGCAATGCATGTGAAAATCTTAATTAATTATGCAGGCATTCTAACTTTTAAAATTAGCACAGTATATACTAAAACTTTTTCAACTGAATCTCCAACCTTGGAAAAATCTTTTTAATTCAAGAATTTTATGAAATTTTAATAAATTTTGACAGCAATGAAATAGACATGACAACCATTGATTTTTTTTAGGTGGAATTAAAAGAAATAGCAAGAAATGGGATTTTTCTTTGCAAGTTTTTTTCTTTAATTTTTCGAATTATTTTCAGAGATCTCATTTTGCTTTCTTGCCTTTTTCACACATTTAATCACCTTGCCTTATATCTTATATATTTTTCCAATTTTTTAGAATAGTGCATTACTATGTGGAATTGGCATTGCAAGTTTCTTTCTGTAATTTGGAGGTAATGGAACTTCGCTTCATGGATAAATTGAAAAATATATGGCATAGGCAACTCGCGGTTGATTCCTTCTACAAGCTAAAATCATTAGAAATTTCATCTTGTCCAAATTTAGTAACTATTTTTTCATCACGTGTTACGAAGATTCCAAAGATTGGAAAAATTGGAGATAACAAGTTGTAATTCATTGCAAGTGATATCTCAAGTGCAAGGGTCTAGTGGTGAGGGAGAAATAAATGAGGTCACAGAATTCAGATTGAGAGATTTAAGTACGAATAGGCTACCTTCACTGAAACATGTATGGAGTAAGGATCTACAAGGACTTTTCACTTTTCAAAATCTGCAATCAGTTGATGTTTGGAGATGTGATGTTCTGAAAAACCTCTTTCCAGCCTCCATAGCCAAATGCCTTTTTCAACTTGAAAGCTTTCAAATCGAGGGGGAGAGAGTTGAGGAGATTGTTGCCAAGGTAGAAGGTGTTAAAGAGGCCCTCATGTTATGTTTCCTCAATTAACCTCTCTTAAAGTGGATGATGCATCCACAATAAGGAGTTTCTATCCAGACACAGATATTGTTGGTTTGCCCAAATTGAAATCTTTGGATATACGTATTTGTGGCATAAGAATGGAACTTTTGGAAAAGGTACGAGTTTTTTTTTTAATTTTTCTTTCTTTTATTATTATGTATTCAACATAATTGAACATTTCAAACAATCATTTAATCATGATACTTTACATATCATTATGGTGATTATTTTAAGGCAATTATAGAGTGCGTCTAATTTATCTATAAACTCGTCTTTTAACCTGCTATCATAAGTAAGAAATTGGTAAAAGTTAACTTGTTACTTTGGTTATAATTAAAGTGGACTTATACCAAATGAGCTTGAAACTTATAAATGAAGTGGACTTACACCAAATGAGCTTGAAACTTATATTTGAAGTGGATTTATACCAAATGAGCTTCAAACTTATATTTGAAGTAGACCCATACCATATGGGCTTGAACCTTATATTTAAAGCTTAATATTTAAATTATATATAGAAAAATTGTATTTGCAACCCCCTATTTTCTTTTTACACCCACCTTAAAATTTGATAAATTATATTATTTATATACTCTAAATAAATTATATTTTTCACCATTACTACTTATGTACAACCCTTTTATATTATTAAAATTTATCACACTCTATAAATTAACTAAAACTTATGTATAACCTTTTACGTTATTAAAGCTTATCACACTTTATAATTTTCTTTTAATTAAAATGTATCATACTCTATAAATTAACTAAAGAAAATATTTTTATTTTAGGTATTAATAGATCAAATTGTACCAATACCTTCTATTATGACACAAATATCGATGTGATTGTGCTCAATGATGGAAAGTCGCATATATTGATTGTATTAAAGTATTTGAATCACTATGTCATAATAATGTAAATATTGTCATTCTATAAATAATTAATTTAGATGATACATGATATTTAATTAATGATATTTGAATATTTTTATAAATATAGGATTTTTTAAAAATCATATATGTTGTTAAAATATATTTATCTCGAATTAATTACTTGTTTTCATATAAAATATTTGGAGGTTAAGTTAAAAATGGGTTGTGCAATTGAAAATGAGAGAGAAAAAAAAAAGATTGTAAAAATTAAAAGGATAGAAAAGGAAAAAAGAGGGTTTATAAAAAGAAATTTTAAATAAAAAGAGGTTATAAAAAGAAAGAGAATGTAAAGAGAAAATAGAGGGTTGTAAATAAAATTTTCCTTATATATATTTATTTTAAATATGTGACTTATTATTTTGAGCAAACTTTTTAATTAACCATATATATTTTATTTAGGGTTTAATTTTTAAATTGTATATATTTATTTTAAATAAGTGACTTATTATTTTGGGCTACCTTTTTAATTAATCATATATATTTTATTTAGGGTTTAATTTTTAAATTGTATATATTTATTTTAAATAAGTGACTTATTATTTTGAATTCACTTTTTAATTAATCATATATTTTATTTTTAAGCTTAATACAAAAATTGAAAACCATTAGGACTTTGCTTTATCTCAAATTCGATAATGGAATTAAAAAGAAAAGGATAATATGACCAAAAACTCACAGTGAGAGAAGACCTTATTAAATTGATGATCCAAAAACTGAAGAATTGAAAAATCATGAACAACAAATCAAGATATCATATACATCTAATTGCACAAAAAAAAAAAAAAAAATCAAAATTTAAGTCAATAAATACATCTTTAAATTATCAAAATTTCAAAATTGTCCTCGAACATACATTTCCAACCCATGTATCTAAAATAAAAGTCAGCAAATTTCAAAATAATCCTTTGAATGCCAGTTTGTCATCCCATAGATATTCCAATATTATACTTGAAATGCTAGTATGTTATCCTTAGATATTCCCAATATTATACATTGCCCTATTCTTAGGGCCCAATCCCCATCTCCTCCCATTCTCCCTATTTTCAACCTCTAACCCATCACCACCGCCAAATTCCAATCCTCATTGCCACCCCAGCATTATAATATCATTGGACTCAAAGGTATCAAATAATCTTGAAAGATCAAAAACCCAAAAAAATTTAATGAGATGAATGATATGAATGCCAAAGTCTCAGATTCAAACGGACCCAGATGCTGAATAATGGGAGAGAAATGCAAGGAATTGGCGTGGTGGTTGAGAAAGAGAAGCAAGATCCGAACAACTTGTTTGGATGAAGGGTAAGGAAGGGCAATTAATGGAAGGGTAGGGAGAGGTACAAGCTTACTCTTGTTTGGGAGAAAAAAAATTTTAAAGTTAAAAGTGTAAGGAATGAAAAGGAAGGACAAGTCTTACCATTCCTTACCTTTTTAATGTTCAATTTGCTTGCACACCAAGGAAGAGTAACTAAATTTAAAAAATAAAAAAAATACTTTACCAATTTTATCGTATTTTTAATATAGAAATTCAATTACACTTCCTCATTTTTGTCATTTTCAATAGTTACTCTCTCTTTAATTACACTTCCTTATTCATCATCTCTCAAACAATGGATAGAAAATGTTGTACACTTCCCCCTCCCTTCCCTTCATCTTTCTTTTCTATTCTTACCCTTTCATCAATTTCTCTTCTCTACACCCCATCCAAACAATGGGAGGGACACCGGAAATGCTCCGAAGGTGACACTGGGGACACTAGAGATGGTCTACTTTGAATTTAGTTTTGAATCTGAATTTTTATTTTGAATTTTTGTTTTGAATTTGGTTCGTTAATGTTGGTTACGATGCTAGTACTGTTGATTCTTATTTTGCTGTCAAATCTTCAATTTCTCCTCCTAGGTCTACTAAAGATACTGTTAACAATTTCTCTTTTAGTTCTACTCAAGCAAAATTCAGGTTGCATAGAGTTGTTATATCATGGATCTCTACTCATATAACAATATGAACTAGGGGTTCATGACATGCGTGAAAATTAAAAAAAAAAAAAAAAGGGATGCGCTCCACACTCTATATTCCACGGGCTACTTTTTATCATTGCTTTCTTTCTTCTTTTTTTTTTCATTTTTTATAAATGAGATTTTTGTGTGTATTTATATATTATATATAATTAGATTAATATTAAATTAATATATAATTATTTTATATTATTTAATTATATTATATTATTATAATTATATAATTTATGTTATTATATATAATTATATAGAAATATTATATATAATTTAAATTATTACATTAATTAATTTATATTATTACATTATTATATTAAATTATATTAAATATTATATGAATATAATTTCATTTTAATATAATATTAAATATTATATTATATTAAGTTATGTTTAATATTATTATCATTATTAAATGGATTTTATGTTTTTTTGTGGTTTATTTGTTAAATGGTGTAAGTTGATTATTTTAAAAAAATACGTTTATTTGTTGTAAACTGTAGGTTTCATTCAGTATGCACTTATATATATATATATATATATATATATAGACACACACACACACACAAAAATTTGAATTGAACTAGATTTAAAATACGTGTAATTTAATTAAATCAAATCGAATTAAACTGAAATTTTATAAGTTGATTCGATTCTATTTATATATTTGTAAAATTATATTTAATCGGTTTGATTTAATCGATTTTTTCAAAATTTTGATTCGAATTATGAAATGTAAAATTCAATTTGACTAATTTTAGTAAAAAACTGAACCAAACAAACCGAACTGACAGGTTTCTTCATCCCTAATTCAAGTATTATTTGCTGAAAAGGTAAATTCTAATAGATGGAATATATCCATTCCGCTTCATATTTTGGTTTTACTTTTTAGTTTTTTTATTCTTATTTAGAAAGTTTTTTTTTGATAGGACTGTTAATTTTTATAATTTCCTATTTGAAAAATTTTTTCTATTGCAGTTTTTGTAACATAATGTAAAATGATGATGTGTAGTTGTATTATACACAATTATTGGATAAATGTTAAGCAATGATTTAAAACTAATTTTAAAACTAATATATATATATATATATATTGATGATTTGCTTAGGCATTTTCCTTTTATATTGAATTTGAATTAGTTGTCCTAACATTCTTTTCATTGTCATTTTCCAGAATACTGAGGAAATTGGCAAGACTATTATTCAGATGCATGACCATGAGATATAGTTTGTGATGCAAATTGCATTTCATATTTTTCTAATTTGATTCTCTTGTGGCTGAAATTGTGTGTAATTCTAGACTATTAAGTTTTTTTAACACTAAGAAGATTATCCAATTATCTATCTTGTAGATGTCTTAATTTGTGTATTGCATTATCAATATTCAATTTCTGATATGTAGCTCAAGTTTGTCACTGCTAATGATTTTCATTAATGTTCATTCATGATATTTTTTTTATTATATTTTCATGATCTTGCATATAAATTATTAATAGTAGTCATGAAAATTTTAATGCGAAGTTTAAATATCAATTGCAATGTAAACTACTTTTAGTTTGCCGACTGAATAACAAATTTTTTTTTTTTATAGCAAAATGTATCCTACTACAGCTTATTAGGGAGGATTGTTCTATCACTCCTCACTGCAGATTGATCTCTTATCAGTATTACTTTGATTAGGAATCGAACTCATGATTTTGCATGAAAATATTTGTTTCTCTTATAACTAGACTACAATTTTGAGTGTTAAGTTAATAAGCTATTTCAAAATAGAATTAATAGTACCATTCTTGTTTCTTATGTAAATAAAATTCATTTCCCTGTGTATAGCATTTTTACTTAGTTGTCCTAATATTCTTTCAACTGGCAAAATTTTTTCTGGAATGCTGAAGAAATTAGGGAGGCCGAGGCCATTTTTCATATATGCTTGAGCTAGAATAAATCTGATATTCCTTGTGATTTGTCATTTGATTCTCTTAATGATATTGTGTTCTAATTCATGACTAACTAGTAGTAAAATAATTCTAAATTAGTAGGAATACAAATTAATTCTTTCAAAAAAAAGGAATACAAATTAATTAATTCTACAATATTAAAGTATAAGTTAATGAACCTATAACTTCAAAGTAATTGTTACATTTGGATGAAACACGGAAATTCTTTTATAAATTTATTATTTTATAAAATTTATTGAATCCATTTGCAAAATAAATAAAATTTTATTTAAATTCATTTAAAAAATATACTATATTCGTCAAATTATATACATTTAAAAATATGGATGACGTCTTCACCTATAAAATATATATACTATACGCTAAAAAACTACTGTTATTGAAATTATATGAATCTACTCATTTATTTTAATTAGTTTAGTTCAGGGTTTAATTAATTTTGAATTTTGCTAAAATTGGGTTAAAAATTGAAACAGTAGTTAAACACTTGACATTGAGGGTGGCAAGAAGTGATTTGCAGCAAAAGCTACGAACTTTGTCATCTTCTTTTGAGCTTGGAAGTGATGGATTTTTTGCAACGAAGATATGATTCTAAATCTGGGAATTAAGGTTTGATATCCAAATTTGCATAAAAAATGGCATTAGGGAATGCCAACTTTATGTGACCATTAAACTTTTGCACATGAACATGGCATGTAACCAGTAAATCTTGTGGCTATTATTGATCTGAGTCATGGGTGTGGTTCATGCTAATCTGTTTAATTATGCTTATTGGGTCGTCTAATTTCAAGAATTTGAAATCCTTTTGTGGCTGTGAATGAATATGTTATGTCACAGACTCGGGGTGGGTTTGTGTATGTCTAAAAAAAAAAAAGAAAGAATTTGAAACTCCCTGCAATTACCGTGCTGAAAGAAAAATGTCTGGGCTGATTTCCAGCCAACGACAACTTCGGAGCTTGAAATGGTGACCAATGTGAATCTCGAATGATGTATTATGGAATCTATTTAAACAATATTACCGTTCAATTAATAATTTATAACATTAATTAATGCCCCAAGAAAAATTGTTGAGCTTGTTCTATAAAGTGAGAGAGGTTTTGATTGGTCCTTCTTCAAATTCTTTTTTTGTTTAAGTTCAAATGCAAGTGGCTTTTTTTTTTTATGTTGTCTTTTTTATAAGGAACAGAAAAATAAGTTAATTCAATTCTTGCAAGAAAAAGAATAGAGATGACGTGGATCGCTCATTATTTTAAAAGAGACAATTAATACGATTGGCGATATATTAAAGCATCAAATAAATTTTTAAATTTATTTAAAAATGATAATAAATAATAAAATAATTTTTTTAAAATTTATCTTTGAACTTATATTATTTCATTAAAATTACCTATAATATTATATTTATTTCATTATAAAAGTATTTTTCGTCCAAATTACTTTCGATTTTATGTTATTCATCATAAATTCTAAAATATTAGTCGAATAGATATTAGCTTATAAATGATAAGTGGATAAAGTGAGACTATCATCTATTGTCTATCTCACTCTCTTGATATAGAGAATTTTTCTTCTATTTTTACTTCTATAGAGACTCATTGTCTCACCAGAATTTTTCAAAAGACAAATATTTTTATTTTTTTGTTATTTTAAATTATTTTTTAAAAAATATATTTTATTAAATTACAAAATAAAAATGTTTAGCAGTATTTTTGCACACTATTATATTTTTGTTTAACTCATTGCATTTTATATCTACTGCAATTAGATGAATGAGTATAATTATTACTCCACGAAGACTTTCTTTGGTGTTTTTTAATTAACAAAATTTTATTATCAAAGTAAAGCTCTGTTTTTGAGATTTGAGGATTTAAGAATTTAAAGATTTAAGAAAATTTGTATTTTTATTGAAATATATCTAAGTTTGGTTCTCTTAAATTGCGTTTATAATACACACTTTCTCTTTAGCTAGTATTTTAGACTTTTGTGACAAAATAATATAAATTTAAGAATAAATTTGATGAAAAATTTTATTTTATTTTTTATTATTATTTTTAAATAAATTCATGAATTTATTTAATACTTTAACTATTCACAATATATATAAGTAAATATAAATAATTTTTTCCTTAAAACAATAAAGGAGGCAATTGCCCTTTTTTTTTTTTTGTTCAAATGGCATTGTCATTGCGTCTGCATCAGATGAAGATTATAATTTTATATATAATATTATATTACAATATTTTATTAGTATGATTTTCAATATGTTATAATATTATATTAATATAAATTTTAAATATTTAAATAATAATTTTATTAATATATAATTATTTATCACTTTAAATAATTTTTATTTTTAATAAAATTATTACAATAATTAATAAATTATGGGTATAATTAAATTTTTTAATTAACACTCAATGCTTTTAGTTATTTAGTCGCTTTTGGAGTTTGAAGTACGCGTAAACAACAAATCTAATCAAATTTAATGAGGAGATTGGGACTAATCCCATCTAACAAGGTGGCATCAATCGCAGTGATTCTTTTCCAAGCCAAGCAAGAAATAAGATCCCATTAGCACTGCAAATTGCTCAAAACAACAGATGGGCATTAATTAAAACCCTCCAACCTTCAACAGCCTGCCTCAACACGCTCTTCAAACCGTTGTATTTATTAGTTAGGTATCTTCCTCAATCCCCGCATTTATATTTGATGCGACCCCCCAGTGGTTCCTCACTACCTACCTTCCCATAACTGCTAATCTACCCCCGCAACTCCACTTCGGCCCTCCAACATCTCGATGACAGAAACTACCGGCAACCCACCACCACGCCCTGGAAAGGCACACAGGCGCCGCCGTCGCTGCCTCATTCTTGGCGGGGCAGTTCTTTTCTTCTTCTTCATTCTTTTCATAGTTTTCCTCATTCTCGCGCTAACAGTCTTCAAGTTTAAAGAACCCAAGGTCGATCTTCTTTCAGCCTCGCTCGATGGGGTTTCCCCTAGAATATCATTCCCTGTTATTAATATCCAGCTCAACGTCACTCTTAACCTCAAGCTACTTGTCCACAACCCGAATCACGCCAGCTTCAAGCACGGGCCGGGGAAGAGCATTCTTTTGTATAGAGAAAACCAGGTTGGAGAAGCGGACTTGGATGCTGGCCTGATACCGTCTAGAGGGACGGCCACGCTTGCTTGCCGGCTTACTATTGAAGTCGATCAGATAGCATCCAATATAGAAACTTTGGTAAGCGACATATTGGCTGGACAGGTTGTTGTGGACGCACGGACGAGGATTCCTGGTAGGGCTAATATTTTGGGGATAATAAAAAGGCATGCAGTTGCTATTTCTGCATGCAGGTTTACTTTTGATATTCCTGCTATGAAGATTCTGAGTCAGGAGTGCAAGAGCGAGAGCAAGTTATGACGGTTTAATGTTTTAACTGTACTTTTTTTTCTTTTGGGTCCATCAGATTTTTTGGTTCACTGATGTGGAGTGTATTAGAAATTCAGATCTAGTTGTTTTGTACTGTTGTGCAGAGATACCGAGTGTTCTTCATGTGCTACATGAGACAAAGTTCTGTATATAGGAAAACATAATTTTTAATTTAATTTTTTGTCTGCTTTTGAACCGTGATATCCAATTTGCAGAGCCCAGTTGAGTACAACCATCAGATTATGCTTCCCAGGTTGGGCCTGACGTTTAATTGCTAATCTCTAGAGTAGTTTCAATCCTGAATTTCATCACCGTTGTGACTAGTGTCGAGAGCTGCAGAATTGCAATTCAACAATAGAAAGGGTAAATGGTACTAAATTTCACGGATCTTTTCTGTTGCCTACGGTTGCTAAATGATTCAAGAAAAGAAGTTATTCTGCAGCATAACTCAGGATGAAAGAAAACTCATAAAGGCCAAAAGCACCTACTTTTGTCATCGTAATTTGGTTTCAGTATGCTTGATCACTTGGTTACATGGCAGTTACAAAGTCTTGATGTCTATGATGTACGAGAACTTTTTGAAGGAAGACGTTCTCATATTTCAGAAACATTTCCTTTTAGAAAACTTATCAAAATTTATCCAAAACATTTCAAGCACTTTTGTAATTTTGAAAAATTAAGAAACGCTTTCTCACTTCAGAAACACATTTTTTTACTATTAATTTTGATTATAAAATTTATAGATAATTAATATTTACTTTTAAATATTTAGTTGATTATTAACATCTCATTTTATTTTTTATAGTTAATATTAATTTAGATAATTGTCTTTAATATTATTTTTTTATATAATCTCATAATTAATTACTTCAATTTATTATATGTCGAAAAAAAATATTTATAAATATGTCCATATGTTTTACATTTATATATTTTCTCATAATTTATTTTCTATATTTTTTAAAAAATATCATTTTTCTGTATTCATTTTTGTTTTTTTCATTTTCAAGTTTTTCGTTTTTGTACTGCGTAACTCAATACTATCAGGGTACCATAGGGCTAACTACATTAGTGGGGCCTTGAACTTTAATCTATTATGCTATTGAATCCCTTGAATTTATTTTGTCTACATCAAAGCCCTCAAACTTTTAAATTTTATTACCATTGCACCTCTTTTAAGAGCTCCTTCATTAATGACATCACTAACCTATTAAAAGCACGTGAAAGAGCCAAATTGACTAGACTGCCTTTGCCAAATTAAACAGCCTTTGCTAAATTTTTTAGATTGGTCAAACCATATGGACCATTTTTTTATAATAATTATATATTTATTATTTATAATTGTATTCATTATTATAATTATTATTTATAGTTATATTTATAATTTATCATTATATATAATGATCATTTATAATTATTTATTTCTTTATTATGTAATTATATATATATGAAATAATTATATATAATATATATAAATTTAGTATATATATTAAAATTATTTAATTTATTTATAATTAATTAAGATTTTTTTTATAGTATATAGTAGAATTCACAAATTTTTTATTATATTATATTTTTTTAGAATAGCATAAGAGATAAATTCAGAGAGGAAGAAATATTAATAAAAAATAAAATTCTCAAAAATAGATAAATTCAATAGTTTAAATTATTTTTATAAAAAAATTTAGTTGAATCAAAATAAAAAATTAGGCATGAAATAGTACTTAACTTTATTCATATTTAGAGCCAATTTTTTTTAGAAGTATGAATTAGAATTCAAAATTTCTTTGATATATTATTATTATTATTTGAATAATGAAAGAGATAAATCTGGCTTGTTAAAATAAAATTCTTAGAAAGTGGGTCAACTCAATAGTTTCTAAGTATTTTTTATAAAAAAAAATGGTTAATTGAACCAAAATCAAACAATTAATCATAGAATAATAATTAATTTTATTCATGAATAGAGTCAAAAATTTTATTTTAAACGTACATAGTAGAATTCAAAATTTTTTGTTATAGTTATTTTTTTAAGGATAATATAATAGATAAATTTGATAAGAAAGAAATTAGAATAAAATAAAATTCTTGAAAAATAAATCAATTCAATAATTTTGATTATTTTTGTAAAAAAAGAAAAAAATTATTTGAATCAAAATTAAAAGATAGGGTATGAAATAATAATCAATTTTATTCATGATTAATTTTTTTTAAAAAAATTAAGGGATCAATTGATAATTAAGCCAACAATAAGGTGAACTTTTTCCTTTCCATGTGCTTTTAATGGCATGTAAAATCATTTTTGACGGTGCCATTTAAAAAAGTGAGGCAAAAACAAAAAAATAAAGTTTGAGGGCTCTATATTGACAAAAAATCGAGGGCCTCAATAGCACAATCGATCAAAGTTTGGTGGCCTGCTCATGTATTTGGCCTACCATGGGCAATCCTTGTTTACACCAAATATATATATGCACACCAATACTTAAAATGAGATGGAGCTCGTGCGCATGAGTCTCACTCCATATGAGAATGAGCAAGAATTTCCCCTTGTCCATAGATTTAAGCTCAAGGAGGTTTCGCTTTCCCCATTTTATGCAGAATCCTCTGCCTTACTAAATCGAACAAAAATCTTGAGTCAATTAAATTAGGATCCCAATCAGCTACGGGTCAACCACATGCTTTCGTTTCTTTGATTTTGAGATCGTTTGAGTTCAGATGCACCCCAAAGGCAACCATATAGTGAATGTTCAACTCACTTCACATACCATAACTAGAGTAAGGCATCAGTAGCAAGTCTCATACCTAGTTCAGAGTGCCGTTTTTTTTGTTCTTGATATCCTTTATTGATGGAGCCATTCCAATTCAAGTCAAGTATGCTTTAAAGGAAGAACAAGTATTTTTTTGGTGTACAACATCTTGACACTTCTTTGAACTTGTCTTGATAAACGAGAACCAACTATAGCGCAGAAACCGGTCCCAGCCCCATCCGAAATAGTACAGACGATAGCAAAACAGCAATTCAACAAAAGAAAAAAAAAATACAAGATGAGGATCTTTAATTAGCTAATGAAATGACCTTTTTTGCATGTAAGGTGCTAGCAAAGCATGGGACTTCTTTTACTGCACGATTCATTTGTTGTCCAATGCAGTCGTGTCCAAGCAGATGCTAAAAGTATTTCTTACAATGATAATTCTCCATATCATTACTAGCAACCATCCCCACCAAAAAGAACCTCCTTATCATTGACTTTATTGATTATATTCAACACAACCCCTCTCTCTCCCCCTTTTCCCTTTTCTCCTCTGTTCTTTTCACTTCACTGATATGGTGGAAATCTCACCTTTACGACGAGAAATAAAAAGAGTCAGTTATCTCCTGTTGTGTAGCTCACGCCTCACTAGGCCTCCAATGAACCCAAAAACTTCCAAAACAATCACGTATGGTGAATCCTTATTTAATCATTAAGCCATCAACTTCATCCAAAAAGGTAATTAGGTCCTTGTTTGATTTGGCCCAAATATAATGCCACTAGACAGATAAGTGAAGACATGCAAATTTATGGATATACAGTAACATAATGTGACACAGCATAAAAATGAACAAAGAAGATCAATTATTGCTGGGTCTAATAAACATAACACTTACTGATGACTAATAAATGGGACACTTGCTAATTTCAAAGGATGTTAAATCGTCAATGATTGCTATACAATGTTACTACTGTACTGATCTTGGTCAGACATCAATTTCCCTGTCAAAGTTATTCTCTAGGGACCAAACACTAGCTTTTGAGGCACAAAGGGTTAGAGCTTTAAACTAATACATTATGGAGCTCACAGAATTAATTGGCAGTGCAGTTTCACTCTCAACAGGGCAGATAAGCACACAAGTCCATTATTGTTATTTGTTAGAATTCAAGCTTTCTGCATAATCCCAAATCAATAATCTTTGATTTACCCGTTGGTTTCATAGGAGCACCAGGGCAAGTTTCAGCAACTCCATTTGTTCGAGGAACCGAGGTAGGTGTCCTGCAAGCATCAGAATCCCATTCCATTTTTGATAGTTCAGCAAGAGCACTCTCTGTTTGCTCAGTAACAATAGCCTCTAAAAGATTTTCATACACAGATTTCAACAACTCCTCATCAGAGATGGACTCCACTTTATCACCACGACTTGCATATCCGAAAACTTTAAACGAAGAATTGAAATTAAGCCGTCGTGCGACACTTATCCTTGCTTCATCAAAGTATTTCTTACATTGGGGAGCCCAGAGTTTGTCGTCAGGGCCAGGAGCAAATGGGTCAAAAACACCATCCTCCGGTGTTTTTGGGCTACTAGAGTCATCAATACAGGCAATTGGAACCTGATTTCTATCAGTCTTTGCGTCAAAGGTTAAAACTTTTGGCAGCGTTTTGAGCTCAGTGAGTGGAGAACTAAGATCCAAAGGGAAATCCCCATTCTCTTTCTTTGCATCAGGAGTTATAGGTTCAATTACTTTAGCCTTATTATCACCACAAGTTTCATCCAAGGTTGCTCCAGATATTTGGGATAAATCTTTGGCGTTCGTAGCCTGACCTATAGGAGATTCAGAATCCACATGACCCATAATTACCAACAACAACTGTCTGGAGAAAAACACCATTAGTAACCCAATTTAAAAAAAAAAAATTCCTAATTAACCAAGCAATAGAAAAACACTAAACTCAGTAGAAATCAACACACTAGAAATCTGCAGAAAAACAAAAGGGTCAAACTAAGACCCCAAAAACATGTCGGGAAAATTAAAAGGAAGCAACCAATCACCAAAAATCCTAATTAAACCCTAATTCACCAAACAGTAAACAAACACTAAAATCAGCTGCTTTCTCATGATAGGTATGCAGAAAACCCTAAAAACGGTGAAGAAAGGAGAGAACTTTAAGCTCAAATAGAATAAGAGAGACTACATGAAAAAAAGAAGACGAGAAATCAGAAAAGAATAAATGGAGCGTACCTGAGTTGAAGGGAAAGTCGAGGCAGAGGAGAAGAATTGGAGAACTGGATGATGCGGAGGTGGAAACGAAGGGCTGAAGCTTAGCTAAACGGCAGCGCATAAGGTGGAAGTTGCAGATTATATTTTATTAGGGGATTTGAAGGAGTTAAGTTTAAGTGAATGGGGATGCAGAACAAAACGTGAACTTAGTACCTGAGTTCGTGAGTCCACTCTTTTTTTAAGGGGGCGCGCCTGTCGGATGTGCTCCTATTCCTAATCCTAATTCCTAGTGTAGTGTACCCCAATTTTTTTTTTATTTTTTTGGGTTTAGAACTTTGGTTTTAGGAGTATATATTTAAAATTGATTAATATGATTTTCATAAGATTTTTTTAACAAAAACAAGATTTGATTTTTTGAATTAAAAAATTAAAAAGATGAAGGCGAAGATTACAAGCAAACATATCTGCACAACATGAGGAATATTTGGTTGTTAATAAGTAACACATACAGAAGGAAAAAAGGTATCTTTTCAATTCTTCATATATGATTTTGGCTTTAATAATGCAGTTTTAATTGGATTTTTTTTTGTGTCATTATCGATGGAGCAAATTTTATTAGGGTTAGAGCCAATGATTGGACTAAACTAGTTGATTGGCTATTCTCAAAAAACAAAAAGAGTTGATTGATTGGTTTTTAATTTAATAAGTTCAATCAATTTAATTTATTCAGTGATGTTTAAAATAAATTTTATATATATATAAATAATTAAAAATATAAATTATTTATTATTTATTTTAAAAATAAAATTTATTTACTTAGTCATATTTTATTTATTTTAAATATTATTTTTTATATCCGTGTAAAGTGCGAATTATCAACCAATTTATATAATTAATTTGATTTTAAACTTAATTTTAAATTAGTATATGTCATTTATCAAATAATTATATTTAATCAGATAATATTTTTGATAAATGACAATATAATTTTATTTTATTTTATCAAATGGAAAGTAAGTTAAATTAAACATTTAGTTTACTAAATTAATCAAAAAATATTGAATATTTTAACAATATAAAAAGTTTTCAAGTAAAAATAATTTAAAAAATTTAATCATGTAATAAGTTTGTTATGAAAAATAATTTAAAAACTTTAACAATACATAAAATTTTTCATATTAGTTCTCTTTAACAATAATAAGTATTTGTTTCCTAACTAATAAGAAAATATTAAAAGAATTAAAGAAAAAATCCAACAGAGTAAAAAATAAAAATAATTTTTTTTTATTTTCTATCCAAATAATTATATTTATTATATTAATTTAATTATATATTTTTTTATTATTTATTTACTTAAAAAGTTCTAATTTGACAATAACTTTAGAAAATAATAATATATTATAAATAATAATACATTTTAATTATTATCAATATATTAATTTTTAATTATTCAGTTAATTAATTCATTATTAAATTTATATATAATTTATTATTATAATTAAATTGCACGATGTGTACATCACAACTAGTGGAGGTTAATTTGAAATAAGTTATCACCATATTTATTTTATAAGAGAAAAGTATAGACGAGTAAATTGTGGTTTAACTTTTTTTTTTATTTGATCCTCAAAATTTAGTTTGTATCAAAATGGTATTATAATATACATCCATCTAAAAATATTAACATAGTGATAATGATTTTGCATAACACATCACTTAGTGAAACTGAACTGATACATCAACTAACACATTATATGTTAAAAAAATAAAATTATGAAAAGTATTATATGATTTTTTTTATTTGGCTTATGAGATTTTAATTTGTTTCAATATAATATCATGTATTGTGCGTATTTAATCAGATGAGTACAACAATGTTGATAGACTGAATTGATGATACACACATATATATAAAGTATATTTTATTTATTTAACAAAATAAAAAATTATAAATAAAAATAAATAATCAAATTACGTATAATAATATAAAAAATAAAATAACATAATATTATACTTCATCATTGTTATCAAATTAACTTTTTAAAGAATATAATTAATAAAATTGACATCAAAATTAATCCATACTGTTATATCACGATGTTGATATTTTCAATAAAAAATAAAAAGGCTTAAAACTTTTCAAATTATCAAATTTAAATTTCAAACTATTTTTATTTATGTGTAATTTTGATAGTTTTTTGATTTTTTATTAATTTTTAAAATTTTAAAATTATAGATGACAACTTGTTATTTTAAAGTATAATATTATTTAAGAAATTATAGCTTTGGAAATTTATATTTTTATAAAAACAAAATTATACTTCAAATAATAAATTTTGATCTATAATATTAAAATTTAAAATCAATAAAAAACAAAAATATCAAACTACACATAACACAAATATAGTTTGAAATTTAAATTTGATATTTCTGAAAAGTTTTAATTCTTTTTATTTTTATGGAGAATATACAATGTTATTGATTAGTTTTGAAGTGAATTTTGCTTAATTATATTATTAAAAAATTAGTTTGATAATAATGATGAAGTATAATATTGTGCTTTTAAAAAAGGTATAATATTGTATATTTTATTTTTAATTTATTAAATATAATTTAATTAATTATTTGATTTTTAACTTTTTATTTTGTTGAATAAGTGAAATATACTTTTACTATGTATATAAAAATATAATTAAAAAATATATCATCAAGTCAACATATCAAAATCGTAAACAGTGTTACTATGCATAATACAGGTAACTATATTAACACCAATTAAAAACTTTAAAGTTCAAACAAAAGAAATGTTAAATCATATAGTACTTGTACATACTTGTTTTTTTCAAAAAAATGTATATGTGATATGTTAGATTATGTGTTCAAAAGGATTTCATTAGTTGATGTGATATGTCATATTATCATATCATGTTAGCATTTTAGATAATGTTAAATATTTTATGGCATATGTGATTAATAAAGCATATCAAATAACACCATTTGGATATAAACTGAATATAAAAACACCAAATTTATATAATAATTTTTACTATTTTTGGTTTATTGGCTCATAAAATTTAAGTTTGACTAAATTGATCAATTTTTTAATTTTAGTGAATCTAGCTAAAATTCAAACTAATAAAAATAGAATGATATATTATGTGACGTGACAAATTAACTAACATGAATTTTTATAAAAAAATTATAAAATTAGTTAACATTAGTTATTAACATTCATTACTATTATTTTAGCTCAATATTTTAATATGACATACCATTTTATTTTGATCAATTTGAATTTTGGCTAGATTTATCAAAATTTTATTAGTTTTAGATAATTTTGCTAAAATTAAAAGGATTGACCAATTTTATCAAAATTAAAAATATTTAAATTTTTTAAGTCAATAAACCATTATTTTGGTATATAATTATATTGTATCCTATAGCTGAGTGATTCTTTGTTTGTTGATGATATTGGAATAGTAAATGTTATAAAAAAAAAAAGAAGGAAATTATTTGGTTTATTATAGCATGGTTTGTCACATGCTTTGGGATTCCAACTGTGTATAACATCTTCAATAAATTTTTTATTTGAACAAAATTTTTTATTTTAAAAATTCAATAAAAAAAAGTATTTAATACACTTTTTTTTATATATATTTTAGAGTAGAGAGTTAGTTTGATTTTCTACATGTAGAGAATCAAACTTCACTCTCAAGTCTAATTGTTATTAAAACATTTCAGTTTCTTATGCAATATATTAATTTATATCTATTTATTTTTGCTATATTTATTGAAAATTTTTTTTATCTCATAATAGTCATTTGATTTTATTGAAAAATTTTAAATATTAATATTTATTAGATAAAATAAAATGAAGATTAAAAATGTAAAGAGTTTATTGGAGTTGTATGAATTTCTTCACTATTTATATTTATTCTCTTTAAAATGCTTTTTATTATGTAAAAGATGGTCTTTAAAATAAAGAGAATTATTTAAGATGCTCAATATTTATACTCTAATAATCTGTTAATTCAAGGTTTTTAGTGGAGCAACTAGGTCACATGCGGTTAAACTTGCTCCATTTTGAGATTAAACCCCTCTTCTTTCTTTTTTTTTTCTATTTTTCTTAAATTGATTATTTAAATCTATGTTAAAAAAAATTGCTCAATGAAAAATATAGATTATAATTGTAAGTTGAGAATTTAAGACAGAACTTGACAATAAATACACTTATATTTTTATTTTGTAATGGATGTGAACTTGACAATAAAAAAAACTCCCATATTTTTTTGTTTAAGGAAGTAAATTACTCATGTTTCAATATTTGCAATGAAAGAATTAGAGAAGCCACTTGAAATGATAAAATATGGGAAAATGCAACCTTTCTGCACTGGTAACTTCATGGAGGCTATGGGTCTTCCATGTGCTCATAAGATGACTGGCTCGAAAGATGGAGTGATTCTTGTTAATATCATACATTCATAGTGGATTTTTTTTTTTTGTTAATAACATAGTGGAGGATTGGTAGAAGGTTAATTTCATGTAATGTTGGAATATTACTTAAAAAGTGGTTTTAAAGAGAAATTTGACGAGTTTCAAGTTATGTAGTATGAAAAACAAATACATGAGAAAATAGAGAAATGAGAAATGTTTAAAAAATAATATTTTTAAAAACATAAAGGAAAAAATAAGAAAAAAATATAATATTTTTTAAAATATAGAAACCTGATCTAATAAATATTTCCATGTAATATAGATTTCAAGATAAATATTCACTAAAAATTCATAAATTACTCTAATTTTTTTATTCAATTAAGTAATTTTCTTCTTGTGTTGTTTTTTTTTTTTTTTTTTGGGATAAAATTTGTGTGTTGTTAGACACAGTTGTATGCGAAATCATAATTGATTTTTTACTTGATGTTGTTTTGCAGGTTTCAACAATTAATGGTCCTTTGGAATTTGTACTTCAGTCAATAAGGTTAAACTTTAGAATTGGTTCCCTATTAGATTAGTA
>CATIWR010522591.1:0-27787 GCA_949677035.1 Omphalea diandra | reverse complement strand
GTATCATTGGAAATGTACATCATGTCCATCTGGTTAAGCTTAAAGGCTTCTGTGCTGAAGGGGATAACCGGCTTCTTGTTTACGAGTTCATGGGGAAAGGGTCTCTGGATAAATGGATCTTCAAGAATAATGAAGAAAGAGCCATATCAGATTGGAATACCAGATTTAATATTGCATTAGGTATGGCAAAAGGTCTGACTTATCTCCATGAGGAGTGTGAGGTGAAGATTGTCCATTGCGATATAAAACCTCAAAATGTGCTTCTCGATGATAATTTCGGTGCTAAAGTTTCAGATTTTGGATTAGCAAAGCTAATGAATAGAGACGACAGCCTTGTTTATACTACAGTGAGGGGTACAAGGGGTTATCTTGCACCAGAATGGATAACCAACAATCCCATATCAGAGAAAACTGATGTGTATAGCTATGGTATAGTCTTGCTAGAGATCATCGGTGGCAGGAGAAATTATGATTCATCAGAAGTTTCGGAGAAATGCCATTTTCCTTCTTATTCCTTCAAGATGTTGGAAGAAGGAAGACTCGAAGAAATCATTGATCCAAAGCTAGACATTGATGGAAATGATGCGAGGGTTGTGACTGCAATCAAAGTTGCATTGTGGTGCATACAAGAAGAGATGCAATTGAGACCACCTATGACTAAAGTGGTCCAAATGCTTGAAGGTCTTTGTGATGTGCCTGACCCTCCAATGTCTTCTCAATCAGCTTCGCGGTCTTTCTCAAGTTTCGTCAAATGGAACACCAAAGAAGGTTCCTCTTCAGGCCTTACTGACAACAAGAGTGATGCATTTCTTTCAGATATTCCATTATCAGGCCCTAGGTGATGAAAGAAGCAATTGCTAGATACACATGCATAAAATTCAATCTCTGCAAGAAGAATTTTCTTCACACATCTTCTTAATATCACTTTTAAGAGTCATCAAATTACAAATATCCCATTGTCAGGAATCTTTGTTTTACTCTTTTTTTTTTTTTTTTTTGTGCTGCTTAAACTGCAAATTTTCTCTCTACTGCTGGAATTTTTTTTGCTGTATTTACTCTTGTTTCGTTTAGATTTGCAAATCTGTCATTTGAAATTGTTGACACATCATAAGGTTCAACATCTTGCAATCATATGAATTTAATTGGCTATGGTAAAATTCCAAACATTCAATTCCTCTTCTAAATTTCAGCAGTTAAGAGGGAACTAATTTGCTGAAATGTTAAAAAAGCTTTTTCTCTTTTCTTGATTAGCTCATCATACTAGTTTTCCACGTGGTGTTCTTGTGTATTACAAAGCTGAGGATCAGTAGTCCCAAAATGGACACTGCTCTCTCAACAAAGTCCCTACGACTGGTATACTAATGAAAAGCTTGGCTTGAGAGAGCATATATGCAGCACTTAGGTGGATCTTCAAGATCAAATAGTTCATTTTTACTAAATACTAATCAGTGAGTTTTACGTTAATGACACTGAGGTTCTGAATCGGGGTCGCAATTGCATTTTACATGTGTCAGTACGTTAAAATCAAAGTGTAATGGTTACAACTAATGATATTGTGAATTTTGAATAAAAAAAAAATATAATATGACAATTGATTGTATATATCATTTGGATTCTAATAACATCAAACAATTCAAATGTGAATTAAAAATAGACAATTCAAATCAGAAAATAATTTTCTATGATTGTGACATATCATGTTATAATGGCCAAATTTCAAAACTATAAATATCATTAAAATCTTATGTAGAGTATTTGACTTATATGTTTGAACTTGCGTTTGAAGCCTAACAAATAATATAAATAAATAGCTAATTAACATAAAAACTTTACTATTAGTTGATTTGTCATAGGGTGTTTATGTAATCCATTGATTCATTATCCTAATTTACATTTAAGTAGGTTGTAGGAATGGATATTGCCAAGATGTTGGATCCTGTGAGATCTTTATTGAGCTTCCTGCGCTTTATTTTATAGGCCATTTAACTATGAGTTTGCAGCGTCCAGTTTGGGGTTCTTGTATATGCAAACCATTGATTGTGGACGAATTGATGGTTTTCAGCTTCTTTCTTGAATTTTGAATAGGCAAGCAAGTGGTAACATTTTGAAAGTCATAAAGAGCTTCCCTCTATAATCTTCATCTTCTTGTGGTCAAAAGTTATTTTATATTTGTATACTCCTTCGACATGTGTGATTCCTTTCGCAGTAATAGGAAAAGAGCGAAAGATAAGGAAACACAAGTATATTAATAAATAGAGGGAAATTGGTGAACTAGTGGATATAAATGCCAACGAAGATTTGATTATTCCTGATCTAGCTAGAGCCCATCTTGGTGCCAATAGAATTTGAGAAACTTGTGCACTAAATAGCAACATATTTTCAAAGAGAAAAATCTAACATGGTGTTTTTGTGGAAGTGAAAATGTGGGTGTATATTGAAGAAGGAAGGAATGCAATTGCTTGCTTTATGGGTGTGATGTCATACTTTTGTCCTAAGATATGTTTTAAATTAAGTGCCTTTTCTGATGTTATAAAAGACGATAAGACTCAATCACAATATTGCACCAGAACTTAGCTCCTTGTAATCTGAGAATATCTTGCAAAGTTTTGTGACGTTAGACAAAGCCATAATAAGTAAGCTTGAATAACCTGAAATCAAGCACGGACTAGCAATGACCTCAGAATTGTTCTTTTTTTTGGTGATGATGACCCAGAAGTTAATTTTGCATAATGAAATTAATATTATCAGAGATATTTAATCGCTTTCATCATAATTAAGTAATCGAATATTATACATTTTACAAAAACAACCAAAATCTTTTCCATTTGCTAATTTAATTAATTACTCTTGACACCATGATATTGTTAAATAAATACTCAATTACTCTGGATATGATGATCATGTCATGAGGTCCCTTTCACTTTGTATATAAATGTATAAAGGACAAAAGAGATAAATAGGACGAATTAAATTTGCTGTTGAGCATATGATTTCTTATCTTGGGGGTCTAATCCAATGTTAGGTATGGCCATAGATGATGACATCTTTAAGTATTAGGTATATATAATATAAGTGAAATTGAAACAAGATGATATGTACAATCCTAAGGCTAATTTAATTATGTTTTAAATTAAAATTAAGATATTTTCTTTAGTGGACTGTTGCACTTTTAATAGCTCTACACCTAATAATAACTAAAGACAATACAAAGAGATTAAAGGAAGAAGAAACCATGAAAAATGAAGAGGCATCTTATCTTCTTATCACTGGCGAATTAAAAGAAAAGGAAACATTATGGCGACCCATTAAAACGCAGAGGAAAACAAAACGCTTAAGGCCAAAAACAGTACAATATCTAACCTCTGCTGCATAACCCTATTGATTTTGTGTATACACACACACACACACACACGTACAAACAGAAAGAGCCCATTTGCTATTGAATTTTTATTGACTTGTCGTGGCTCACTTCTACTGTTTCTTACTAAGGTGTCACTATTATCAACTGTTTTAAAGTTTGTCAAGGGAAGTTTGAGACCCAAATGGCAAAATCATATGATAAAGAAACAAAATATATCATGCAATAGTAATTGTGTTAGAGCAATTTTATAGGACATTTTTCGACCAATTATTCGTGCTTCTCTAATTAGCTTCAGGGACCTAGTCACTCCTATCGTTTGTTTGTATTATAAGGTACCAAAATATCTTTGGTTAGCTCAAGCTCGTCTAATTTGAATTTTTTTTTTTCTTTCCTAGACCAACTAATGCTTATTTCATTGATTTTCCCTCATTTATAACAAGCCATGATTGCAAAGTCTTTAGATAGTTGGTTGGATTAATAATCATGTTCTTATATTGTTAATTAAAGCATAACTATGTTTTGATTAACGAAGTGAAGAAATAAAGTTCAATAAGTGACATTAAGAACGAGTATTAGCTGAGATTTGATTCATTCTTTGTTTTGTTTTCATTTCTCCTTTAACAAAAGGATCACATGATTTCAAATTCACATGTAGCTCAAGAAAATAACATCTGTATATTGGGCACCTAGAATCATGAGCTTAAGTGATTAGTTACTAGTCGAGTATTAAGACTAAAGAATCTGTACATTATTGCTTGGTGCTTGCTTTCCTGTAATTGTACCAAACAGAGAATCACAATCCTGTGCAGAATATGATCCATCACAGCGTCACAGTTTCCAGTCTCCACATTTCATTTTACTTCTGTTAACATTTGTAGACAAAAAGAAAAAAAGTTGCAGTTAAGGCAAAATAAAAAGGTTGTTTCTTAGATGGTACTAATATATTATTGCTTGGTCATCTCCAGACAAAATTTATCAAAAAGGGACTTCTAATTTAACTAGGAAGCGGCAGCTAATGGAGGAGGGTGAGAAGGACCATGGAAGAAACAGGGTGGAGAATTAGTTTCATGTTCATCATTTTCATCATCATCATCTTCTTCTTCTTCAGCATCCCAGAGAAATCTAGCATATGAAGCTAGGACATAGCTGCAAGAATTGGAGAGATCATTAGAAAAAGAAAAGAGGAGGAGATTAGTTAGTTTCATCAACAGCTAAATCACTATAAGTTGTTGAATCTCCAATCTTGAAATGAGGATGAATGTTTAATATATCCTATGGAGTACGTTAACAAAACAAAAATGGAGAAGTACTGTTAAAAGTTGAAGCATAATGCCTTATTTATTAATTACCAGTCCTCTGGGGCAGTTTTAACAGCTTGATCAAAGTAAGTCTCAGCTCTCTCAGCATCCTTCTCCTTTTGCCATATTAAATCAGCATATATCGACAAAATATTTCCATCACTTGGATTTGCCAGAATTGCTTTTCCACAAAACTCTTCTGCTTTAGCAAAATCTCCTCTAACCTAGCAAAATATGCATTAAATTAATGTTATCATGTTAAATAAGTATGAACTTTATAGGAAAGATCGTTTGATCAGTCAAGATATTACATATACCTCTTTCAAATACTTAGCATAGTTTCCAAGCAGAAGTGCATTGCTAGGATCAGCAGCAATCATCTTCTGGTAATAAGCATCAGTACTATCATTTCCATAAAACTCTGACCACCCAGCATTGTCATTACCATCTCCACCGCCTGATCTTCTTCCTCCACTACCACCAGTACCACAAATCCTACCACCACCTCCACAGTCCATTCCACCCCCCACCATCGGTGTCTGCAACCCACACCTCTCCTTTTCATTATCATTCACCACAGATCTTTCTCCCAACCCTGAATTTGAAAACAGTCTTTGGATTCTTGAACTGGGTAGTTTTGCTTCTTTCTCTTCTTGATGATCACTACTGTCCGTGGTTTGACTCTTGCATTTCTGTTTCTTGCTTTGAGGTCTTAAAAGCGACCCTTTCTTTATTGGTTGTTCTTGCAAGGATTGGGGTGCGAGTTTCTTTGTTGGGTCATCAATGGAGTGCAAGGAGATTGATTTTGTTCTTTGGAGGATTTGAAATTCTGGCTCTGGTGAGGTGTCTTTGGATTGGGGAAGCCTTGAGTTTAAGATTGGCGTTGAAGAGCTCCTCAGCAGCATGTTTATTGTAGAGGCCTTGGGATGGCAAAAGAAGGTTTTGGCAAAGTGCTTTTGAGGAGAAAATAATACATATGAGAATGTGCTAACGAAAGTGAAGAGACAAAATATATATATATATATATATATATATATATATATATATATATATATATATTTATTTTATTTTTCTGACGATTTAACTAAAATTAAAATTCCAAAAATGAACTTTAGATTTTGATGAGAAACTTAGAAACGGTGAAAAAGGAAAGTGCTTTTAGAGTAGAAACGGCTTTTGCAGGAAGGTGCTTTTCCCATCAGTCTTGAATCAGGTGAGAGGAAATTTGTATTTTATTAGAAGTCACACGGGATCAAATCTCAGCCGCTGCAATACAACAACAAAGACAGGCACTGACACTATCTGTTCACAGCATGAGCCCGCGGTTGAAGCAAAAGTGGTGGCCTAAGGCCTGTCAGGAAAGGACACGTACTGGTCTGGTGACGCTGACGAAATGGACGGATAGCATAGCTCGCAGTAAGTGAAACAAAGTGGCATCGCTGTCAACTTACCTCGCCCAGTTGCCAAACCAATTTAGAGTTTTGCCACGTACTAAAAAGATTATAAGGATAACACATTTTTTCACTGTTGAGTTTGTGGGCTGAGAATTAGAATTAGAATGAGAGGACATCGCTATCTAATTTAAGATGACTACATTTATCACTCCAGTTGTTATTTTACGTAATCTTTTTTCGCATGGCATTCAGTTTATCTAACCATTTTAGAGTGATGTGATCAAATGGTATTACGAATTAAAGGGTGATTAACCATGTTCGTAGGAATTTGCAAAAGTTCGAACAAAAATGATTATCTAGCCTCCCCTTAGAATTTGATTTCTGATTTACTTCCCTACCATCGTTTTCACATTTCACAAGATAAAATGGAGTCATGGAGATGTATACAAGTTTTGTTACTTGAATTAGTAAAGTTAAACCCATTTTAATTGAGACTAAGATAAAGTATTCAATCCATGTCCAAAAACATAAACATCAAGTATTCATTGAACGCAATACCATTTCAATACGTTTGAGATAGCTAAAAACCCGGATCAGCCATCAATTGTTCATGGGTAAGGAGATGGGTACAATATGCTATGTATGTACGTAGACACGATTCAAATTGCGTTCTGGATTCCCTAAACAAGTCCCTCTATCTGCTATGAGACTCGTCTAACGCATGACATAACATTTGAAGTGTACAGCAGCGTTTATCAACTAACTTGCCTCCATGTAATCTATCTATCAACTAAGTAGTAGCATTCTCCAGACCAGG
Organism: Omphalea diandra; assembly: GCA_949677035.1. Lineage (NCBI taxonomy): Eukaryota > Viridiplantae > Streptophyta > Magnoliopsida > Malpighiales > Euphorbiaceae > Omphalea > Omphalea diandra. The sequence goes on along the minus strand of CATIWR010522591.1, from coordinate 20,917 downwards.
TTAACCAAGTCCCTCGACACAATATTACCTTCCCACACCAAAATCCATTAGTCATGTCATCCCTCGCTCATTTGCACACCAGACAAATTATTGTTTAGGGGTAACATTTTGTTCTCAATTTCCACTATTTAAAATTCACCATCATGTGACATTTTTGACATGACGTTAGATGATTTGCACCCGTCCAACTTGCTAATAAACTCATGCTTTATTATTATTATTATTATTATTATGATTTGGCAGATGATGTGATACCTCCCCATTTAGCTTTAGTCGTGTTTGAGTGATTGCCTTCTGCTAATTCAGACTTCAACATTATTATAGACATCAATAACTATATTAGACAAATTCAGGCAACCCAATCACAAATCACCTTGTTTCATTAGACAAATTCAGGCTATTTGGCCGAAGTTATGGATAGAATTGGAATGGCCTTGAGAGAACCAAAAATATCCTCAAATTGTTGAAGACTTCTGATTTAGCTCAACTCATCTTTGCATGAGTATATCCAAATCTATGATAGTGTTGTCTCTGAACCCAGTTAACCAAGTAGCCTAAAGGAGAGGAAGGATAGATGCGATAGGAGTAAACAACTTGCTGAGCAGCAAAATTTTTCTCAAACAAGATGTTCTCTCACTTTTTATTACCATGACAAAATTAACTCCTCTAGCTCTATTTTTTGGTCTCAATCTAGAAATTTAGAATCAGGACTTCTATTAACCCTATAATGTAAATTAAAATATTTCATATCCCATGAGCAAAACCCTGCGCTCACTTGCCTGGTTATAACATGGTATTGCAACAACTCAGATCATTTTTAATAAAACTGAAATTAAGCGTTGAAATTTAAACATTTTGTATGATAAATATTGAAATTTTTAAGTACTAATTTTAATAAATCTATTTAAAGACTATGATTATTAAAAATTATTAAATTCTTAATTGGTTGTTTCATTTTGTAATATTGATATTTAAGATTTAACCATCAAATATATATTTGAAATTACTTAAAAAATAAAAAATTTAGAAACATCAATCATATAATGAAAATAAATTTTCTCATAAATATATATAAATATAAAAGTCAATAACAAGTTAAGAATATATTAAGGACATAAAAATCAAATAAAATTTTTTTTATTTGTTAATGATAATTTAAAAGTGTGTTAAGGATATAAAAATCACTCAACTAAAAAATATTTTAAAAATTAATAATTCAACATTTTAAATACAAAATTTAAGTTGACAATATTGACTTACCGTTTTAAATGATTTTTTATTTAATTGAAACTTCTAAGTTGAATTTATATTATATTATTAAATCATCTTAAAAGTGCTAAGCATTTAAAATTTTAATTTTAAATGTTAATTTAGATTATCAAACACCACTCTTACTAACATATATTTCACCAGTAATTGCATCAATAATTTTGGTAACTGCAAAGTCACTATGGTTTTGGCTAGATGCTGAAAGGACGAAAAAGGGAACCAATTTGTCACCTCAGGCAACAAGGTGGGGAACTTTCTTCCTTGAACGTCGACAAACAAAATATAGGCATTGGTTCCTCCACAGGATGTGGATATTTCGAGTCCCTGTGGCGAGTAGCATACAGTATACTCCCCGCCCATACCATGCAGGGAGCCAAAAAGTGGAGAATTCCCCAACTCCATTCATTCAAAGGTACAACCTTGCGCCCCATTGCCATTCAGGGCGCACCTATGGGCCAGCTGATGCCCAAACTTACCAAAAATGGGTCAGAGATGACTTCAAATGTCCGAGATAATTAGAATATCTTACATCTCATTTTTGGTGGAAATAACACCAGAAGCACTCAATGGCATGCCTACAACAGACTTATCCCAGGTTCAGTCCCTATCTGGACGCATAGTAAGAAAACTGTTTAGTATCACAAACAGTCAAACACTCGCAAAACACATGAAAAGAATCTCCCTCTCAATTGAATTCCTCAATAAGAACATTTCATTTTATATTCAATAATCCAAAGTTTCCTCATTTGGTGAACCGACAAAATGAAAGTGACAAGGCTATGGACAACACTGTATTCTTGTCATGTATAATCTAATGCTACCTCCTCAAAGACACTTACATAAATACAAATTAAAGCTTAGTTATAAAAATTAAAAGCTTACTATGTCATCTTCTGAACCAAGAACCCTTGTTTGGTTACCACAATCTTTGTTCCTCCCATCTCATGCAGAAGCCCAGAAAAAAAGAGACAACCAGAAAAGAACAGCTAAGAATATCTGAACACGGTCCTGAATTCTAGAGGAAGTTGCAGTAATGCCTGTATGCAGGTAAAAATTTCCAAATTTTAGAACACTTGTATGGTAGTTGACTTAATTTCCACTTCTTAAGATTCAGAAAAGACAGAAATTGACAAAGTTTACCAACTTCAAAGAGAATCAATAACAAGCATATTAAACAATATCAAATATAAACCAAAAACACAGTTTACCAATTTTGATGCAAATCGTGTAATTCAGTATATTAACAGATCCAGAGAACAAACTGACACAGATATGAATTATATGATATAACTAAGCCATTGAAAAAAAAAAAAAAAAACACACTATGCCAGTCCTCAAAAGCCGGTCCTCAACCTTCAAAACTGGATTTGAAATGAAAGGAAGATGCTTAATAATCATAATAGGCAGATTCTTTTCAAATGTCAGATTAAAAATTCCATCAAATTAAAACTTGTAATATCTTCATGCATCTTAATAATATTATAAAGGGAAACCGATCCAAAAAAAATCCTGAACTGTTTCTAGTTTTAATTTTCGCTAATGGATTTAATCTTATTACTTGTGGGAATGAATTTAAACATTCATAACACTGGATGCTGATTTAATGTGAGAGTGTTATGATGTAGAAATGCACACAAGCACAATTAACAACAGAATATAAATATTCTAGTTCTTTAGATTATTAGTAGAGAGAGATATTACTTTTTTATTTCTACTCCACAAATCTACATACAAATATATTTGAAATGGTTGGTAGACAACTAACATTAATTTTTGAAAATAGAAATTTAAGAAAATTAGCATTTTGTATAGTTACTATTTTGAATAAATATGTCTTCTTCTCTTTGAATTGAGATTGCTAAGTAGAGTTCATATGTAAATTACCACAAATCCTCATTAAATTGGCTGCAATTGGTTTCCAATGCTAGAACTCAGGGCCATAATTGATAAGAATTAAAAGTTGTGACCATACACAAAAATCTTAACAAAAAAATCAAGTTTTTTTTTCCCTCCCCCTCTCTCTCTGTCTCTCTCTCTCTCTCTCTCTCTCACATCATTTGCACTATTCTATATATGTAATACATGTGTCAACGCTCTCAAGAATACCATTCACACCATACATCTTGATGAAATTCCTAGAAGCTAACTCAAGGAAACTTCAGGAGTGAGCTGCATGCAACCAGAAGGTAACCTGGGTGGCTCTTAACTCTTAAAGAGCTGAAATATGGAAAAAAGACAGTCCTTGGTTATTTACAATCTAGGCATACTATGAATCAAACTATAATATGATTTTATGAATATGCTGGTACAAAAAGTTCCTTTGCAGATTCAAAAGCATCTCTACCAACATTAATATCACATGTCAATCTATTAAAACAACTGTGCAAGTTTAAAGCTATTTATAGAAACAATTAGAGAAACATCAACAGAGGACTCTCAGTGAAACATCAACATAGATTTGGTTCACAATTACTTTAGTAACTTAAAGGCAAATTCTAGATGTTCTAAATAGGTTCCTCAAGTGGACACTTGAGAAATACTGAGTCGGGTTTTCTATCAAGGCACATAGATGTTTTTACAAGTTTATAATTGATAGAGGTAACATCATTACTTGTTCCTTGTGCTGAATAAAGTATCTTTACTGATGTTTGTGGTTAAAAGTCACATGAAACACGTTACAGGCATCATACCTATGCCATTTACCTCCATTAGCTTGAAAGTTGTGACCATAAACGAAAATCATAAATGAAAGGGAAATGGAGAAAAAGGTCTTGGTCAGTGCAAGCTGCTGGGCAGTAAAGAACATAAGACAGCAGCATGTGTAACCTGCACAAAAGATGAAATATTCCTGCTGGCCATTACGGCTGACAGAAATTTTTTGGCCATTTATATGACAGTCATAATGGTCACAGTAAGGCAAAAAGTCGCAATATAATGGCTGTTACGTTAAGTTACCACCATTATTTAAAATCATGCATTGAACCAATCCTATTGTCCTAGTTTTCTAGTGTTTATATGAAGAGATACTATAATCCACAGAGTCACTTTGCAAGGTGGCTACACACAACCACTAAGGAGACCCAATCTCCATTACCTAGGACAACCTCATGTAAAATGCCACCGACCCGTTAGAGGCATTAGTGTTTCTTGCTACACTGGAGCACTATTATCTTGTGAGGGATGCTTATCCATAAAATTGATGTAAGACTCATGATTCAAAAAGCTTGTGATCAAAAGCAATACTGAGCCAACATAAATATTCTTTCATTCTCCATGCCATCCTCCGACAACCCATCCCTCCCCTAATCACTTACACACATATCCCATGTTTGGAATTGCTTGCACATTTGGGATTTGCCCAGTAAAAGTCATTCGTATCTCTCTCCTTTCTACAACTAATACATAAATCTTGACACCCTATCAAATAGACTCTAACTCAAATCATTCGATTGCATTTTACTAACGAAAAATTTATTCAGTCCCCAATCACAATGTCTAAAACATTTTTATAAAAAAATAAAGCAGGAATTGTTATGAATTTGCAGAATTTAAACAATCTTATTCCAATTATTAAACCCTGACTTTCCGCTATTTTGACTGAATTTCTACTTTAAATATTGTTCTGACAGAGTTAGACCGCTATTGCACCGCAAAACACCCCCTTTCCAAATAATTTCACATTCATAAATAACCCATGTAATAATAAAGGTAAGGAACCATTCATAAAACTGTCCAGCAATGAAATTATATCCGCAGCTCAAAAAGCTAAAACCTGTAATTGCTTAAAGAATGGTGTTCAAATCCAAACCTTTGGACCGAGCAGAGTCGCTTTCGGGAGGCGGGTCATACTGTGGAGGCTGTTGCGGAGATAACGACGCGTGGGGACGGCGAAGCCGTGCGTTGAGATGGGAACGAGGCCGCAGGCGCGGAAGATGAGGGTTAATCGAAGGAAGAGATTGAGAACTTTCGGGTTTGAAATATGAAAATGGTTGTGGTTGTGGTCGTGGTAGGAATATCACAGTTCCAGTCGAAGCAGATGTGGTGGTGGCCGGAGAGAAAATTGTCATTTGGGCAGATTTTGGATAAAAAAAAAAAAATGAAACACTATTTTTTAAAAAAACAAATATATTTGCGGGGTTGTTATTATACTTATAGGGTGTGGGCTACATAGAGATGTTCAAGGCCCAATATATTCTTGCTGAGCCCATGGCCCAAAGTCATATAACCAAAGCATGCTATTTCTGTGGCAGATATGTGCCACTAATGGTGTATTTTTTAATTATTCTTATTCTTATTATTTTATTTTTTATTAAACATGAATTATAAAAGATAGGATAAAATTACCCAAAAAAAAAAGATAGGAGAAAATTAAAATCGGGATCTAAAAATCTCATAGGCAGCATATACAGTAAATCAGACTGACGAGTTAGTTTATTAAATAATAAAAGTAAAATGCATCTTCATGATTTTATAGTACCACGGTAGTCTTAGTACTATGATATTCTATATTTAAGATGTAATTATTGTGATTAAAAAAAAGAAAATTAACTAACAATTCTAAGTATGAAAAAAATGTATGTTATAATTACTACATAGAAAAAAACGAATTCGCAATCTCTTAAACCATACTTATTGGAATATTAAATTTTTTAACTTTAAAATCTAATAATTGAACCCTTTAATTTCATGAAAATTGTGCCGCATAGTTTATTTTTTTAATTAAATCATCGTTAATGATAATGAAAAGTCAAACTATTTTCATCCATTCAATCATATTCAAAATCAAAATTTATTCCTAATTAGCAAAAAAAAAAAATCTTATTTTTTAGTTTATTTTAAATAAGAATGGTTATTTTAAATTAATGACAAAAAATTCAAATGATTATTTTAAATTAATGACAGAAAATCATTTCAAATGATTATTTTAAATTAATGACAGAAAATCATTCTTATTTAGAAAAAAAAACTAAAAATAAAAGTAAGCATATTGTTTTAATTTTTCTTAGTAATTTCCTTCAAACTTTTTCAAAATTCATTTTTTAAACTTGTTATATCAATTATCTCATTATTATTCACATATAGCATAATCTTTTATTCTCTAACTTAGTTTACACGAAATCGTTTTGATATTTTCTTTTATAGATGTTTCTACTTTCATTTTTCTGTACAAATAACAAATTATGACAATAATGAAAAAAAAGTTTTTAAAAATTATCTCATTCTTCAACAAAAAAATATTATTTTAAATGGTAAATGATACATGCCATTGTTCTTATGGTTGTGGTTAGAGCCTGGATCACAATGGTGAAAATTATTAATATCCTGAATTAGGATTTGTGGATTTTCACTGTAACACTGAATAAAGGATTATACTATCAATGAGAAAGAGCAAGATAATTGAATAGTAAGTTTAAGAAATAAAATTAAAAAATGTAAAAGAAATAAATAAAAAAATAAAATATATATATAATTTATTTTTAGTTATTTTCTCTGAATCAAAATAAAATTTTTCTTTACTGTTGATTTAAATTATCATTCTTATTTAAAATAGTCTAAAAATAAGTTTTTTTTTTTCTAATTAGGGTTAAAACTTAATTTTAAATATGACAGATGAATCAAAATAGTTCAAGCACCCAACTTATATGTTTGCATAGCTTTTAGTTATCATTATTAACGGCTCTGTTTGAAAAACAGGCTCTGAGACATGAACTAATAAAGTTAAGAAGTTTAATTATTGGATTTCAAAATCAAGGATTAATGCTTAAAATGAATAAAATTCAGAGAGCCAAAAATATGTTTTTCTTAATATATATGTGAATGCATAGGCATGCGCAAATTTTTATTTTACTTGAGTATATATATTGCCCCCTATCTCAGTCATTTACATTTTTAGATCCGTTCAAGTATTTGAGTTATGAGATTTAACATTGTTGTTATAAAATCTATTTTATTTATTAAACTGTAATATTTTTTATTTATATATATATATATATATATATAAACAGTTTAGTTACATTTCAATCGAATTCATTGACTTTACTAAAATCTTCAAATATTAATTTTCAAAATTAATTTTTAATTTATAAACCTTATATTGAAAAAATCCATTACCAATTAGCAATGGAGATTTCTTGTAACTTTTATCTCAAACACCAAATATGGACTATTTCTACTAGTAATATAGCAACATCAACCATGCCTTTTGTTATATGTTGCATTAACCTATAACATTTAGATGAATACTTCTTTTGCTTGCAAAAAGTCACATGTTTTCATTTAAAAATATTCAACGTAAAAACCAAAAATTAAATAATTCCTTTTATAAAAGTCCATGCATGTCTATAGGCTAATGTTTTCTTTTAATTTGAAATGAGTTTGGTAATGCTTTCGTTGTTCTTGCCAACTTTCATAAACTTAGATAATATATTGGTGAATTTAGAAGATTATAAATTTAATCTCAAATATATTGGTGAATTTTTTATGGCATATATTTATGGTACTATTGTATGTCGTTGCATAAAATATTAAATTTTGTATGTAATTTAATAATTACTTGCGAATAATTTTATCAAAATAAAAATTGTCCAAAGTGATAACAGATTGCATGCTAATGAAATTATTACTTAAATCTTTAAAAATTATACTAACACGGCATTAATATCATATATGATATCATAATATTCACCAAATATATTTATATCCATTTTCTGAATAATTAGATATATACTAAAGAGTTTAATTTAGAGTTGAGTGATTTTAGTAATCCCCGAAATCAACCTTAATCGAATGTAGTAATTTATCAGATGATTAACATTAAATAAGAGCAATAAAAAAAGTCCAAAATCCCTACTGTTTACATAGAATTTAGTAATCAATGCACTGGAAAGATTGAAACAGGGAAAACAATGTGCAAAGTTCATGCTTTGCCAGTAAATAGTTACCAAAGAATCATACACAGACATAAAAACAATATTTACTTGTACCCCCCTACCCCCATGACCGTAATGTATGTTTTGCCCTAGCAATAGAACATCAATAAAGCTCTTCCAAAAGCTTCACCGTGCATGTGCTTATTGATTTTTATGTCATCAAGGTATATGAAAGACATGACATTTCCATGTGAGGTTGCATTTATGGAAACATGACCCATCCTATCCATATCCTTTTACCTTACAAGCCAGACAGGGATGAGTCTTTTCACTTACATATTTATGCATGCATGCATGTGCAACAAAATTCACAGCGCCAACTTAATTAGGTTTGACTGGGATGTGATAAACAACATTATAGATCTAGAGACAACTTCAGAATTTCATAGAATATATATAATGGAAATAAACATGAGAAAGAAGTATCCACACTTGATTCAGCTAAATCATTAACACAGAATATAACACTAATTAATTACCCATTTTTTCACATGCATTAACACACCATATATATATATAGAGAGAGAGAGAGAGAAATGCTGTGTTTTATATTGAAAGATCTCTCGATCAAGGTTGAAAGAGCTTATCTCCACATCTGCATTTCCATAAAAGAAGATAGTAACTACCCTCATCATCTTTATTATGCACTAATTCTGCTGCTTTAAAAGCAGTTAACTTCTTTTTCTGGTGAGGTGGAATTACAAGAGTAGCCATGCAAGGCCTGCAACTGAAGCATTTGTTAACACACCCTGGTGGTTTTGAGCCCAACACCATCTTCCTTCGCTGCAAACTCTCACTGTTGCTTGAAGATACTAACACTTGAGCTGCGATATAGTGCCAAATTTTTTTTTTTTCAAAAAAAGGAAATAAACAAAGCATATTTTATATGTAGTATAAAATCAACAGTTGTTTTCCTGAAATGGGTTGGACTTGTTTTACCTGATTGTGATGTTGGAAATGTGAGACAAATCACCAAAGCTACAGTTACTGCAAGTTTCATTCCATTTGCTAGGTAGGTTCTTGATCTAGCCATCAAGAACCGTCTGATGTATTTTACAGTAAAGAGATAAGTGATGTTGTTGATTGGAAGAGGAGAAACAGGAAAAAAAATTTTGACAAAGAACGAGAAGGATTGGTAGTTAAAGAGAGAGAATAGGTTTATGTATATACAGTTACAGAGTTTTTTTTAATATATTTTTTAAGAGGCAAATTATTGGTGGGGCTGTTGCCCTTGCAAGAGACATGTCTCTGGTGGTAGTGAGACTGTTCACCAATTACGGAGATTTAGACTTTGACACTGTTTGTAGAAACTTGAAAACAAACTTTGCTTGTCCTTTTGGGAAACTGTGGCACTGACTTTTGAGTGTTAATGACTATTGGATTGTCTTTTGTTAGCTGACTTGATTGTCTTTATGACACCCTTATCAAACCATTATCCTAGTTTTTCTTCCATCTTTATACATATACTATTCTCTTTCTTTGTTTCTTATTATCTTTGTTTCTTATACAGATTATCACCACTCAGATTTCACATATTATTTAATTTTCTGATTAAATGGATGATGGGTTAATTCTGCATGGATCGAGTTTCAAAGGTCATCTTTAATGCAGTGTTATCCGTTTCAGTTCATGATGTCGCGATTTTATCCCTTTTTAAAAAATTAACCTATAACATGAGAGCAGATAATTGAATTAATGCATGCGAGCACCCAAGGGAATGATTTAGCGGTCCAAAACCATTCTTCTTTGGGCATAGAAGGAGAAGGTATTGGAAGTTTCCTTCTGGTTTAATTTAGATTAGTATTAAACATCTTCTTTATATTATATATTTGTCTATTATTATAACATATAATACATTTTAAAATTTTTATTTTAATAAAATTATTATAAATTAATAAATATAATTTATCATGGTATCAAATTCAAAGTGTTTTATCATTTATCAAATAATTATATTAACAACATAATATTTTTTATAAGAATAAGATATATTTTTATTTGGCGATTGAATTAAATATTTAGTTTCTTCAATTAACCAAAAGAAAAATACAAAAAGTTTAACAATTCAAAAAGTTTTTTACATGAAAACAGTTTAAAAAAATTTTCACCTTCATAATAATCAACATTTAGTTTCCTATATAATATGAAAATTTTAAAAACAATGACTAACAAAAAAAATGAAATTATAATTTTATTTTTATTGAAATTTATATTAAAATTTATTATACTAATTTAATTATAATTTTTTATTTTATTTACTTGAGAATAAATTTTTTTTAAATAATAATATATTTTAAATTAATAATAATTTTTAATTATCAATTATGTATTAATTAATTAAAATAAATATTAAATTTATTGAAAATTTATTATTATAATATACCATTTAACGAGCAAATTCACAACTTATATTTAGTAAATTATACATATAACTTCAAATTTTACACAACGATATTATCATATAATTTACTGTACAATACAATGTGATGTGTATTTTTCTTTTTGAAATATATATATATTTTAAAATATATTACATGTGATACGAATTTTAAAATATATTATATGTGATATGATATAATAATAAAAAAAGGATAAGAAAAATAATATTAAAAAATGAATAGTACTCCTGCAGATGCAAACAGGGAGAAATGGAAGGCATTATTAAATTTTCCATATTTAATTTCTACATTCTTTTTCAAGAGGGGGGGGGGTGGGAGAAGGAGATAAGGAATGGAAGGCCTGTTCAGGTGCCCAGGCTTCAACACCACTACTCTACCCAATAGAAACCTGTCAGTTCTTATATCAAAAGCTTTTGATCTTAACTTTTTACTTCTCTGGTGTGAATTCGTCTCAGCCACTTTAAACGAATTTGACAACTTAAAAGATTACTGCCCTTTAGGGTTTTGTGGATTATCATTCCAAAACATAAGTATATATGTAACTAACATGGCTAGGTTTGCTCTCCCAGATAGTATATCTCTTTTGAGAGTTTAGTGTTCTATATTCAATTTCTCTCACTTTTTTTTAATTAAGAAAATAAAAAATATATATGTTAGTTTTCATAAAAATAAATGATATTTTTAAAAATTTTAAATGATAATATCATTAAAAAGAAAATTAAATATTACTAATCATCATATTTTCCCATTTCTTTAAGGTAAACGGAAAAAGGACTAGAGAATGAATAGAAATTTTTTTTTTTTGTATTTTTTTAACAATCTGGTGATTTGCTAGTTAATTGCATACATTTTAGTTTTTGACTACCATGAAGTTTTTTTTTTTTTTAGCCTAATAATTTAGAAAATCTAAAATTTATGAAAATTTTAATTATAGTCTAAATTTATAAACTTTGCAATTTAAATTTAAGTATCAATTTTAACCTATTAATTTTGAACAAAATTAAAATTAAAATTACTTTCTTACACTAATATGAAAAAATATTAATTTTTCTTTAGACATAAAAAATTCAAAACTTTACACGAATTTTGAATTATAGTCAAAATTAATAAATATTATAAACTGTGTCCCAATTTTAAATTTATTTTTTTCTTTTTCTTTTTTTTTTTTTCTCTCTTCTTTCTTCTCATTTTCTCTCCACCAAATTCAATTAGGTCATTATGCCACTATCAGGTTACTCTCCACCTCCATCATCACTTAACTTAGCACCTTCATTACTTGTCAATTCACTATTACCACCATCACCAGCTTTATCTCCTCCTCCTCCTCTAACTGCACCATCATCAATTAAATTCTAGCATGATTATATATGAAACCGAAAAATCTTGATTATATGGTGGTGAGTTAATGGGTGCTGAGGTGGTGAATAAAGTAGTGGTGGAGACCTAGTTACTTTTGTTAGAGAGAGAGAAAAGAGAATAAAAGATAAAAAGAAAAAAATAATTGTTTTGTCATATCAACATAATAAATAATTTTTTATTTTAATTTTAACTAAAATTGGTCAATAAATTAAAATTAACACTTAACTTTGAAATTAGGACACAATTATAATATTTATTATTTTAGCTATAATTGAAAATTGAAGTAAAGTATTGGATTTTCTATGTCTATAGGCTAAACGAAAAGAAACAAAAAATTTTTTTGCCACATCAGTATGATAAATTAATTTTTTATTTCAATTTTGATATGGTCAATAGGCTAAAATTGATTTGTAAATTTAAAATTGAGACATAATTGTAAAGTTTATAAATTTAGATTGTAATTAAAAGTTCATGTAAATTTTTAGGTTTTTTTCATCTTTAGGTTTTTTGTTTTCTTGCACTTAAATTCGTGCACCATTTCTGTTTGTCATCCTCACTTCAGAGTAATAAATTTTATTTACTCCCTAATTATTGACTATCCAAATAGCATATAACGTATGCACAGCAGTGAGATTAGAGGAAAAACAAAGGATCTGATCAATTTTCAGTGTTTTTTTTTTTTATTTGAGTTGGTTTATTGGAGTTGGGCAGGTTGGATTATTGAATAGAGATGTAAAAAGAGATTCAGATTGTTTTTAAAATTTTAGATAAAATCGGAATACTCATAATTTTAATTTTTTAAAATAAAAATAAATTTTATTTGGCATAGTTAGTTTTTTTCCCTATATGTATTTTACTTTAATTTTAACAAAAAAAACCTAAACTTTAATTATTTTTTTTTCAAATTTATCCACATAAGAGATTTCATTATAAATGGTTAAATAATTATCTTGGTCGTTGAATTTTTTAAAAAGTTCAATTGAACTCAAATTAATTTTTTAAAAAGTCCAATTAAACCTAAAACATATATAACTTTTCTTTTCATATAACCAGTAGCCTTCTCAATTTTGCATCATGTTGGCATTATAAAATAACATAAAATTTAATGATTTTTTTAAAAATATTTCTTTGGTGTATAGAAATACTATACTTTTATATTAAAAGTGCATTATATAATGTAAAATTCAACCAACTTTAATTTTCTTTTGGACACATTAATTTATTGTTTTATATGAATATTTAATATTTTATCATATATTAATTTATTTTAATTCAATTATTTATTCTTAAATTTTAAATATAATAAAATTAATCTTTTATTTTTATATAAAAATATTTTATTCAATTCAACTATTGAATAAGAATTAAATATTTAATTGTTAATTACTTATATTACTAATCTTCTATTCATATGACTTGATTTTTATTTTTTTATTATTTTTACAATTTAAACTTCTTTGTTTTATTTTTAAAATTTTAAATTTGATTTGCAATTATTTAAGATATTTAAGACTTTACTTACTCTAAAAATAATTAATGTTTATCATTTATGTCCATTAATTTTAATTTTTTATAAATAACTAAACAATACTTAACAATTGATAAATATAATTTTATAAATATATTATATATAACCAAATTTAAAAAAAAAATTTGGATTTCTCACTGATATATAAATACACATACACACTCTTGTAGGACTATTTTATTTTTTTAACTAATTATATAATAACATAGATTAATATTTAACTATTATATATTTTTGGTCAATTAGTTTTACTCACAAAAATGACTTGTGAATATAAAGAGATAATTTGATTATTTGTAAGAAATAAGTTTTAGCTATTTTATATGTATACAAAAATGGGAACAACTACTTATCATTGCATTATTTTTTTAAATTTTAGATGTTAATTAATTTTAGATTGGTTGTCTCTTTTTTTGTGATTTTTACATAGTAGAGAAAATTTTCTTGTAATTTTGAAGCTTTTACTGGGAAAAATCGTTTTCGTTAGAGTGTTTATGTGCCTATGTTCATACTGATTTATGCCTTAAACAAATAAAGATATTTTAATCAGCAAAAAAAAAAAAAAAAGAGAATAAGAGCGCGAATTTGACACTTCTTTGGTTATCAAATGAGTATTTAATGAATTAAAATTAAAATATTAAATTCATTAAAATTAAGGATGAGATTTTTAAATATCAGGTTAAGCCTGGGTCTGTAAGCAACTTATGTTTTTTTTTTTTTTTGAAGCTGGAAGCAACTCATGCATTTTGGCTAATAAAAGAGGATGTAAAAAAATCTTCTATTAAAGTGGTGCAAGTGACTTTTCACGAACGGTTTTGATTTGTTAAACCATCAATCGTTGGTCGCACGATCGTACGACGACGAGTGCGTGTGTAGTGTACTTTCACGCATGATAAGACTTAGCCTAAGTGTACGAGAAAACTGTTGGCATGTGAGAATCACGTCATCGCGTGACTGACACGTGTCGTCAGTATGCTAATGGGGCCTTTTCAGGTTTCTCTACACTTATTTTTCGTTACTTCTCTCAATTTGTCAATTTGACATACATAATCGAGTAGGTAGCATGGAAAGGATCTATATGTCATGTATCCAGATTCATGCTTCACCATTAACTTAAATGTATAATTAGATAAAGAATTAATATATATATATATATATATTAAGCTATACATTTATATTAAGCTTTGTGACTCAGATTTATATTGAGATATATGTATATTAATAATTAATTTTTAAATATATATATATATATATTAAAAATTAATTATTAATATACATATATTTCAATATAATTTAATATATATATATATATATATATATATATAGTTAATACTAAATATATATGTAAATTTGAGTCTATAAAATAATATAAATTCTAATTCATAATATAATTTGTAGCATGAAAATAGAAAATTTGAAAACAAAAAATATAAAAATAGACATGAAAAAATAATATTTTTTTATGAAATAGAAAATAAATTTTAAAAAAATATGGAAACATATTTACAAAATTTTTTTCTTATATATATATATATACATTTATAATAAAATTGAAGCAACTAATTAGAAGACCATAAAAAAATAATATCAAAGATAATTATCTAAATTAATATTAACTTTAAAAATAAATGAGATGATAAAAATCAATCAAATATTTTAAAAATAAATATTAATTAGCTATTCATAATCAAAATTAATGGTAAAAAAATATATTTAAAGTGAAAATATGTTTTTTTAATTTTTTTAAAATTACAAAAATATACTCAAAATGTTTTGGGCAGGTTTTAATGAGTTTTCTGAACTGAAACATTTTCGAAACGTAAAAACACTTCCCTTCAGAATTTCCATGTATCATAAATAATAGATTGATAATAAATTTTTTTTTTGAGGTTGATAATAAAATAATAGTGTTTCTTTCTTCCCCGCATTTTTTTCTTCGTTTATATATTTTTTCTTTTTATACATCAATTTAATTGATAATAGATCTTTTTATTTTTATTTTTCTTAAATAAATTTCAATCAACTGAACTTAAAAATTTAAAACTCAAATCTGATTAATTGATACTCTATTAAATACAAATCTATTAATATCAATACATTTTTATTTTATTTTTTATTATAAATATAAATACAATTTTATATTTCATATTCTTTAAAATTATACAAAATTTCAATTTTATTTAAATACTTAGATCATCATGCTTATTAAAAATATTAAAATTAAACTATAATTAATAATAATCATCAAACAACTCTTGCAATAAAAAAATTACACTAATATATCAATTTGATTAAAAAATGTTAAAAATTTTTATTATTAAAAATTATAATTTTTTATATTTCTCAATCGATCAATCAATATGTATTTTTTTATAAATAAGAAATCCATTTTGTCCCAAAAAAATAATAGATAGAGATGTCTTACGGTTTTTTTTTTTTCAACAAATTGTCTTTAAAGCTTCCATATGCTTATTCATTTAAGCATTTTCAAGTTCATTAGCACAAATCTAAAGCCAAATTTGTTTTAGATAATTTGATTTAACATATATATATTTGTCATCATCATCATTTTATTATCCAAAAAGAAAAGGGCAATTTATTGTGATCAACACAAAGTATCATCATCTTGGAGAACAAGATCAGGATACCAAATTAAGCAAGACCATCACTAATTAACAAACCTAATAGTTTCAAAAAAAAAAAAAAACCCTAATATTTTACATACAAAAGAAAGCCCATCAACATAGCTAATGGATTTGAACCTCCTTAACATCCTTTTTGGGCAGCTCAGTCCTTGGAATAGTAATGTGGAGAACACCATTCTTCAGCTCAGCCTTAACTTCATCAGCTTTAGCATCATCAGGCAACAAAACACTAGCGTGATGGCATCCATAGCTCCTAACTGACCAATGCTCGTCGTTGTCTGATCCTCGATCTTCTTCCTCTTCCTTGTGCTGTCTCATTATAGTTAAAACTCCATCATGAATGGTGATCTTTAGGTCCTCTTTGGACAATCCAGGCACCTCGTATCTCAGCTTGTAGCATTCATCTTTCTCTTTGAAACGACCCATCAGCTTTGAGGGTGTCAAGTTCAGGTTCGAGAATAGTCAGTTGATGTTTTCAGTCGCTAGCAACAATGCATTTCCTAAGCCTGAGGGGAAAACTCTATACATGGAGCAACATAAAATGAGACCTTAATTAAAGTTGTAATCAAATTCATTAATTTGAAATTTTCGAAAAAAAAATACTATCAAATTTTGAATTATTAAAATCATGCACGTGCACGTGATGCTCAATCACTATATTACTAACTTGATAATATAAGAAAATGAATTCAAACCGCACTAATTAGCATTGATTTTAACAAAATAATCCAGAAAACTTAATGTTAGCAATATTATTTCAATGCAAAATGTACCAAATGAGATAAATGGAAGTTGGTGTTTAGTAGCATATGATGAAACGTAACAAAATAAATTTAGGGTCAATTCTTCTATTCTTTTATACACTCGTAAGCTTTAATTCTCTATCCTAAGATCCTAGGTATAATTTCAGTACTACTAAACTAAAGACTCAATCATGCTCGAACTTTTTGAATAGATAAATGAAACTGATTCTAGTGCAAGAGATCAAAACTTTAGAGCTCGATAACTATTTCTCTTTAAACTTCTATTATAGGAAGTCATAATAAATTTCAAGCAGGTGTATGAAAGAAAGAAAGAGAATTTACCATAGAGTTGAGGAACAAATTCTCGTCCATTGGTCCTCTAGAGGCGTATCCTGCCTTTCTTCCTAGAAAACAGTTTAGACTTCTTATCACCTTCAGAAGCAGCAACCTCTTTACCATCTGATGTCTGACCAGCCACCTTATCAGCACCTGTTACCATGAACCTCTTCAACAACTCGTCATTCCACCTTTGCCTTTGCAATGTACCACCAACACCAACACTCATTTCTGCAGTGACATCATGTCCAAGACCCACCATAGAAGAAATAGAGGAGCTCCATGCCGTTTGAGACAAATTCCTCAAAGCTACACGTGCTAAAGCCATTCTTGAATTTCTGGAAACTTACTTAGCACTAAAGACACTACAAGAAAAGTATAGAGAAGATATGGGTTTTGGCTATTTTCAAGTGATTTTGAGACTTGAGAGGATGTGGAGAGCTGGAACTGAAGATTTCAAGAGTGCTGTGAATTGGGTCTCAGGGCAATTGGAGAAGGGTCTAAGAGCTTCTGGGAGGTGCATGACTCATGAGGAGATTATTTTCTTAGTCTTTCCAAACTCACTGTATATATATTTCTCTTTTTTTGTGTGGGAATCACATACAGTGTGAGTATTCCAGAGGACAATGAATTTGATGCCACGTCTTATACTTTCTTGCCCTTTTCTCTCACTTTCTATCGGAAGCATAAACGCATAGCCGGAGATCAATATATACATATGCCTTAGTCAAAAAAATGAACATGGAATCCATGGGCCATCGGCATAATTTGATTTTCATTTTTCTTTTTATATTGAATACACATACTTTTTTTTTTCACGCAACACTTTAATTATCTATTGCCATTTTTGCGAACTGGCTGCATGCTACTCTATCGCTTTCCGATTACTTTATGGTGAATTTTTTGTGTTAATGACGCTGCTACATCTGGTTTGTTCTTTAACCTTTTCTTAATGGGGCCTGGGTTTGTAGTTATGCAAATGCGTTTATATATATATGTTTATTATTTTGGTAATGCTTAGCTTATGTTCTATTTGACATGATCTCTGTATTTCTTCTTCGTTTCATATTCGAAAAAGAAAGAAACATCATGATCTCGCCTCTGTCTCCTTCGGTCTTTTAGGTACAGATGAAGGCAGCGTCGGCCGCTGCTACCAATTTTCTTTCTCCTCCTCCCTTTCTGTTTTCTTTTATTACCTGTTCTTCATTTCTTTCTCTATTTATGCATTTGTGTCGCAGCAACTTCCTGCTGCCTTCACGGTGCTCCTTATCATGTCCGAATCTGATCAATCCCCTGATTGCAATAGACCCTGATTGGTGACCGAGAAAGTCCTAACCAAGAGCCTCAGTATGAGGATGATGGAGCTGTTGTTAGGAGAGGCATTGAAAGGTATTCTATTTTATGTGGTTCCATTGTTATTGATATGTAGTTTCTTGGATTGCTTGCTCTTTAACTTCAGATGGGTATTGATGTTTTCTGTAGTTGCGGTTGTTGGGTTCTTGATTTCTTGAGTTTTGGTTATGCGGGCTGATTCTTTTCTTGGTTCTCTTTGCTGGCCAATTGATATTTTTTTCAGGAGTGAACTGAAGTCCTTGGATCCATCTCTTATGTTCAATGATTTTGCGGTACGAATGGTTCTACTCGGGGCTTTTTTTTTTTAGTCACTGTTATTAAAAGTGATATCATTGAGTTATATGTTATTGTAGTTAACTACCGGACTTGAAGCCCAATTTTATCACAAAGCTTTTCTGATTAATTTCTTTTTCATAATGATGTTTTAATAATTTTCCCTGAATACGTTGAATCTAAAATGAAATGATCCTGGATCAGTTTTTTATTTTTATTTTTTCTCTTCATAAGTAATCACTTTCTTCATGTAATCCTTTTGCTTCCTTTTGTTTCAGTGAATGTGTTGAATGTAAGGTTGTGTTGGTTGACTGATAGATTTTTCATTTGTGATTGTGACATTTTTGAACTGTAATTTTTTTTCGTGGAATTAACTACACTATGTGGTGCTACAGACCAATTTCAATGGAGGAGTTATGGTAACAGAGTACTTTGTTCAGAATATTTTTGGTAAGCATAATGACAATATTGCTGCTCCCCTCTTTTAGTACTGCAACTGTAATAATTGTTAATTGCTTTCGAGTGTTTTCTGTAATAGATTTGATTTAATACTTTAATTTTATCTGGGATATTTGTGTACAAGTGTTCTTCTACTCAGAAGCGTTTCCTGCTGTTTTTACCTTCATCTTTTTGAATCTTGGGTTATATTCTCTTCACTCTACTGCTATTTAGTTGTCAACGGTCCCATTATTAGTATATTATACCATGGGTAATATTTTTTTCTATATTTTGCGATATGTTAAATGTGCTTTTATTTTATTTAGTCGAGGTTCATTTGTCTGGCTGCTTTCTTGCGTGACAGGAGGTGGCCCTATTAGCTTAATGTTGACGCTAAACGAAAACAAGCTGGCGACATTAGCAAGAGGTGTCAGTGAAGTGAACAAGTTGTTCTCATTCCTTAGCAAGACTGGAAGTGCATCAGAGGTACTAACATGACAAGTGTACAAGAAGTGGCGCAACAGATAACGAGTAGTTGCAATATATATTAAGACATTCAGCTCTATTTGTAGTTGATCCCTATTCTGTCTTCACCCAAAAAAAAAAAAAGAAAAAAAAAAAAAAGAGGGATTGAAAGGAAATAGAAGCAATGAAGCTTAAGAATGGAAAGATTATACAAAATATAGTTTAAACACATTGAGGCAAGCAGGTCATTTTTTCTTCTAAGTTTCTGTATATATATACAATATTATGTTACCACCCTTTAGTAAAAGGGAAATAGAAGAAAAAAAATAATAAAAGGGAAGATATCATCTGCACCTCATATAGTTTTCCCTCTATTTCTTTAACCTCTGCTATTTGAGCTACTGAATTTGGGTGGTTTTGACGTGATTTTTCCCCCTTTTTTACTGGTATTCTTTTTTTTTTTTTTTTTTCCCAATAAGAAACTTTACATTTGTTTGTTTTTCTGTGGTTCTCTAAATATTATATATAATATGTAATTATATATTTAAATATTGTATTAAAATATATAGTAAATTATTGTATATAATATATTATTCAATTTCGGACTTTGAATTGATTAGATTAATATTATGTTTGCCACTGTTTTTCTACTGTGAATTAATATTTCTTTATGATTCATACTAATAAATTAGTGTTATATAATAGATTTTTTATGAATAAATACGTATAGCTATAATATTATATAAGACTATATATAATATGATATCTAGCGTATTATAATATATTTAAATATTATATTGAAATATAAAATAATTGCTTATATATAATATATTTATGACAGTAATATTGCTTATCTATAATAATATATACCATGGTATTCAACTTTAGGCTTAAAAAAAGAATTAAATATTATATTCTCTTTGGACTTAGAACAACAAACACATGAGCCTGCTATTTGGTTGCTTAAATTAAAATATGTGAAAATAGACTTAATATTTGAAAATCTCAATGACTTTTTTCCGATATTATTTCTCATGCAGAAATATTTATTAATTAATAAAGCTTAAATATTAATTTCTCAGGTTAGTTTATTTTGCTTCGCTTGGACATAGAAGGCGACTATTGAAAAATTTTAAGAATTACCGTAAACATGGAATCATAATGAATTGATCTTTTATGT
>CATIWR010522586.1:0-21008 GCA_949677035.1 Omphalea diandra | reverse complement strand
AGAGTATATATTGTGTAGATATTGCCACATATCTATTTATTTATATATATATATATATATATATATATATATATATATATATATATATATATATATATATATATATATATATATATATATATATATATATATATATAGGTTACCTTGATTACATTTAGGTTGTATAACTAATACAATAGGTTGCATAACCAACTTATTGATTGTACAAACCATTTGAAAACCCTAATTCTGAAACTTTCATGGCCTTTGTCTGTTATGGATCATAAATAGAGTGCAACTAGAGTCATTGCAGCTCTGGTACACCCTTCTCCCTTTATAAATACCCCTTACTTAAAAAAAGAGGGAGAGGCTTGGAAACCTTAAAGTTACCTTACCAAAATTTCCATTCAAATCACCTTTACACTTAGAAACAAAACCCTAACCCTATTATACTAAGATCTAAGGTAGAATTAAGACATTTTTTGCTCAAACTGTTTGCATTCCCATTGCATTCTTAAAGGATAATCCTAAACTTAAGTGCCTTTAAAGGCAAGATAACATTCATAAGTATCCAAAAGTCCCTTCTCCCCTCTTTATACTTCTCTCTTTCTTTTTCTTTTTATTTTTTTGAAAAATCTAGTCTAGATGGGTTGTTCTTAAAGTTTGTATAAATCACTAGTTGGTTTATATATCCCATTATGATTGTGGACAGTTTGTAAAACTCATTCTCTTCTCTATTTGAGTTTCTTTCTTTTTAAGGTTTCTAATGGATGTCTTAGGAGTCCTATTGATAGAAAAGGGGTAGGTTTTATGACCTAAGATCCTTATTCAATCAAATAATAAGGCAATGATCAAGTGTAGGTGTGTTTTATGATTTCCATGCTTTGAACCTCAGTAATGATCAAGTATGGGTGTGCTTTTATGATTTCCATGCATTGACCCTCCTCTTTCTTCTGCACTTGTTGCCTTAATATGAGATATATTGTACATATGAGTATTTTAAGCTATGACCAAATGAGGAATTCTTCATTCTTATGACCTTGAGAGCTTTATCATGGTTATTCCTGATTTGAGTTATGCTTATGTCTTAATCATTATCACCATGGAAGGATGTGATTATCTCTTTAGCTAGTTCCCTTATTTTACTATATTATGGGTAACTACATGATTAGAATTGAGGAGGAAAAATCCATACTTAATGACGCCCTATTAGGTTATGTTTGACTTTTGCATTCTGCACACATTTTGGCAATAGGATGATTTCTTTTTTATTAACATCTTAATCTTCATCATGGTTAGTGGTGTTTGTAGATGCTTAGCTCTTTAGGAGCAATGTGGAGGAGGATTAAATGACCCAATGATACCACTTATTCAAATTATGCTCTAGGCCATCAATATCCTTCAAGGTGCATTTGCATTTCATGTATGATGTTTTATATGTCATGATTCATATGTTTATGTTATATTTATCATCATTATTGCTTTTATGTGATTCATGTGATGTTGAGATGTTATTGGCTCTAAATATAGATTCCATTTTAGGTTCCTTTGACTTAGAGACTTTGGGCAAGGCCTCCTTTTTCAGTGTAAATAAAGATATTTTAAGACTTGCATTGATTATCTATATTTGTATATGATGTTTATGTATGAAGTTTTAGCTTAAGGGTGTATGGCTTATCTATTCATTGAGTATGAATGGCTCACCCCCATCTAGTTGAGAAGTTATATGTGAGGCTCAGGACAATAAGGGATAGGATGTCACCATGTTTGAGTTTTTTTTTTTAGGATGTATATATGAATATATTGTGAACCTTTGTTTTACTAAGACTTATGGATATGTATAAATTCTAGTGAACCACACTAACTGGTAGGCTTATATCTATATTTTATGGGAGAATATCCCTTGTATAAATGATGTAAATTGAGTGACAAAATCTATATAAAATATGGATATGATGCTCAAATAAATCAAATGGATATAGGCCTTTAAGTAATCCTTCCCTATTTATAGATGAGTTATGTAAATAAGATGACTAATTTATGCAATGATTATAAACTATAAGCCTACTAGATGTTTAGGGGGACCTTAAGCTTCCTAAGCATCTAACATCAGCATGGCTCAAAGGCTAGTCAGACCTAGGGGGCTAGATGATTTAAGAGCTATTAAGGTTATAACCTATTAAGTGTGGTATAAGATCCATCATGCCCTTTAGATGTTCACTTGGGATTAGATTTTTTAGTAATGTTATGTTCCTTATTGTATTAAAACTAAGTGATAAGGTGAGTATACATATATTACATGATGATATATGTTATTGATGGTGATTTACCTATGACAATTAGAACCTTATTTTATTTTGCAAGGTATTAACCATCACTATTTTAAAGATTAGTGCACATCAATAGTTAACCAAATTGTAAGGCTAGCCACCAAAAGAGGTAGAAGGCTTAATTGTAATACCTACTCCTACACTTGTAGTTGAACTTACTATTGATAGTGGAAGGGGTACTACCAGGGAAGCTACTAGAGGTGTTGATCATGCTAGAAATGAACCCCAACTATTTGAGGAGAACCAAAATAAGAATGTAGTACCTAGAGTTAACTTTGCTACAACCATACTTGGAATGTAATAAGTACTAGAACAGATGTCAAAAAGGCTAGCTCAGGTAGCACCTAATCCATAGCTTGCTCCAATCCCTGAAACAGGAGGCTTAAGAGTAGTTGAAACTACTAAGATGTATGAGTACCTTAAGCTTATACCTCTAGAATTTGTTAATGGTAATTATCTTTTTGAGTACCTATAGGCAACAAAGACATTAACTAATGCCTTGAGGGTGATTGACTATGTAGCGATTGAGATGGCATGACTTACCTTATATTTCAGAAGACCAATGGAGTGGTACAAGAACAATATCACAAGTCTTCTAAAGGATTTGGCATAACATCCATTTTCTACATTTTTTCTAGATTAGGCATTTTTAGAAAGTGCTAAGGAACAGAAAGTAGTAGAGTTTGAGAAGCTAAAACAAGTAGAGGATAAGAGTATTAATGAGTTCATAGAGAAGTTTGAAGAGATTATTCAATTCATGGATGAGAATTATAACATAGAAAAGAAGAAGAATAAGAGGTATGTGATTAGGCTCAATTATCACTATTAGTCATTAAATGTTATGGTAGGTTAATAAAAGTTCCATGAGCTAGTAGACATAGCTAGAAGTATAGAGATCAACTTATTACTTAATGGCAAGATTGAGTTGAAGAAAGACAAGAAGGGAAAGGCAAATAAGATTTCAGATTCTACTGAACTAGGTGCCACAAATGCAATAATAATGGTAGGCACAAAATTTGTTGAAGGTATAAGTAGCGACAAAAAAAAGGACCTTCTCGTTGGTTAGATAGGAGGGGAAAAAGGATATGGAGGCAATTTCATTAGTCTTTTATATAGTTAGCTAAGGCTGAGGGGCATCCAATTATAGGACAGAACCTCCTACTTGCTAGAGGTATGGTAGAGCTTACAGAGATCAATGTATGTTTGGCACTAATGCATGCTTTAGGCGTGGTGAGCTAGGTCACATAGCTAAGGACTGCCTCAGTGTTCGAGGCTAACCTTTCTTTCTCCAGATGATCCCACCTATCCTAATACAGTCCAATATGTCTATTTCCCTAACCTTTCTCATCCAAGAGATTAGTATTCAGGTTCAAGATTTCTAGGAGGTAGAGGTAAAGGTTATAGTGGTTAAGGTGGTGGCAAAAGATCTATTCCACAGAATTCAAATGCTCAGGTCCAAGGATAGCCTACTCAGGCCTATATCTTTACCATTACCTAGCTAAAGGCCTAAGCATCTAATATAATGATATCAGGTACATCATTTATCTATGGGATTGATACTCATGTATTGTTTAACCCCGGTGCTACTCATTCTTTATGTCACCTAATTTTGGATCAAGGATTAGTGTGGCACGTCATAAACCAGAAAGCCTATTGTTGGTTAGTATTCTTATAAGGGAACCTATTATGGCTAAAATGTTTTATGTGTTAAGTCCCATCTCTATAGCAAGGAGATGTCTTCTTGCAAATTTGGTGATTCTCGATGTGTTAGACTTTGATATCATTCTTGGTATGGATTAGCTAGCCACATATTATGCCAAGGTTGATTGTAGAAATAAAATGGTGTTGCCTGCTAAACCTAGGGAAGCAGATTTACCTTTTAAGGTAAGACACGTATCCCTTTTAATATAATATTTGTCATCTCTGCACATAAAATGTTGAGATATGGATGTAAGGAATACTTAGTGTTAGTAAAGGACCTTCAAATGGATATGACAAGACTAGAGATAGTACTAATGGTGAATGAACTCCTAGATGGCTTTCCTAAAAAACTGCAAGGATTACCACCAGAAAGTTACATTGAATTTTGTATTCACTTAATCTCTAGAGCAACACCAATATCTAAAGCATCATACAGAATGGCACTAGCAGAATTGAAAGCATTAAGGGACCAATTATAAGAACTATTGCATAAAAGCTTTATACATATTAGTATTTCCCCACGGGGTGTTTAATCTTATTTATGAAGAAAAAAATGGGACAATAAGGTTGTGCATTAATTAAAGAGAGCTAAATAAGCTCACGTTCTTGAATAAAATTAATGATTCGTTTGATCAAGGTTCCAAATACTACTTTAAAATTGATTTAAGCTCTGGCTACCATCAATTCAGAACCAGGGAACAAGATCTAGCTAAGACTACCTTTTATACTCATTAAGAGCATTATCCTAATTATGCCATTTGGACTCACTAATGCACTAGTAGCATTTATGGAGTTGATGAATCGAATGTTCCAATGCTTCCTAAATAGGTATGCCATTTTGTTTCCATAATATCCTATTTTATTCTTGAAGTATGGAGGATCATGCTTATCACTTGCATTTCATACTACAAACCTTAAAGAAATATCAATTGTATGCCAAATTCTCTAAATGTGAATTTTGGCTTACCAAAGTGCATTTCATTGGTTATATAGTATTTAAAGAGGTTAAATGTGGATCCTAAGAAGATTAAGGTGGTAGAATAGTGGCCTAGACCTACCATAATTGTAAGGATTAGGAGTTTTCTAGGACTAGTTGGCTACTACAAGCATTTTATGCAAGATTTCTCAAAGATTGCTACACCTATAACGCAACTGACCCAAAAGAACCAATGTTTCATATGGAATAAATATGAAGCTACTTTCCAGTATCTAAAAAAAAGCTAATTTTAGCTTTTATTTTAACCTTAACATCTAGTGAAAAGGGTATACTATATATTGTGATGCTTCTATAGTGGGTTTAGGGTGTGCGCTGATGCAGAATAGGAAGTTGATTGAGTATGCCTCTCATCAGTTGAAATTACATGAAAGGAACTACCCTACCTATGATTTAAAGATGGCATCAATTATTCTTACTTTGAAAATTTGGCAGCATTATTTGAATAGGGTTATTTGTGAGATCGTCATATATCACCAGAGCTTTAAATACATCTTTACAACAAAAAGAGTTAAACCTTAGACAAAGGTAATGGATGAAACTACTTAATGATTATGATTACACCATAAAAATATCACAAGAATAAAGCTAATGTTAGAGCAGATGCTTTAAGTTAAAAGTTAATGGGAAGCTTAGCTCATATCCAAGCATAAAGGAGGCTTATTATGCAACAAGTGTAACAAGTCCTCTCATTGGATATCGAGTTAAAATTTATTGAGCTTGCCTCATTTATAACTCAAATCATAATTAAACCTTTGTTGATATTAAGAATTAGCCATGCCCAATATCAAGAACTCAAAATGGAGAAATTAGCCAATGCAATACAACAAGGAACCACCCTTGATTTCAAATTTGATTAACAGGGAGTTCTCTACTATGGCAAGCTATTGTGTGCTCCAAAGGTGGATGATTTATGAGAGGAGATAATGATAAAGGCTTATAATTTAGTCTATAGCATTCATCCAAGAGCCACTAAAATATACCAAGATACAAAAGAAGAGATGGTGGAAAACAATGAAGAAGGACATAAGTTAACATGTTCTCTTATGAAATATGTCAAAGGTCAAGATTGAACATCAAAAACCTACAAGTATGCTCAATCCTCTATAAATCCCCATGTGGAAATGGAAGAATATAACTATGGACTTTTATCACTAGATTGTCTGTTGCTTCTAATCAACATGATTCTATGTGGGCCATTATTGATAGATTGACTAAAGACTACACACTTTATTCTGGTCAAGACTATATATTCAATGGATAAATTAGCATAACTTGCTATGGATAAGATTGTGTATCTTCATGGTGCTCTAGTGTCAGTTGTTTCGGATAGAAGGATACAGTCTACAACTTAATTCTACAGGGGTTTACAAAGAGCTATGGATACCAAGTTGGATTTTTGTACTACTTTCCATCTTTAAACTAATGGCCAATCTAAACATACGATTCAAACCCTAGAGGACATATTATGGATATGTTTGCTTAATTATGGTATATCATAGAAGAAGTATTTACCATTGATTAAGTTTTCTAACAATTATAGCTACCATGCTAGCATTGGCCTGGCACCATTTAAAGCTTTATATGGTCGCAAATGCAAAACCCTATCTATTAAGGGGAATTTGGAAAACATATATTGGTAGGATCTTAAATGGTTAGACTTACTAATCGTGTTATGCCATTGATTAAGGAGCAACTTAAAATAGTTATCAATCGATAGATGAGCCATGTTGATCCTAAGTGTTGGGATGTTCAATTCTAAAAAAGGGATTATGTCCCCCTTAAAGTATCTCCAATGAAAGGGATCTTATTCTTAGATAAGAAAGGGAAGCTAACAGCTTACTACGTAAGGTCATTCATAAGGTGAAGAGAGTTTTTTATCACCTAGAATTACCTTCAAAAGTTAGCAAAGATTCATCTAGTGTTCAATGTGTCAATGTTAAGGAAATTTGTTTCAGATCCCTCATGAGTTAGAATCTAATTAGATTTTAAACT
This sequence comes from Omphalea diandra, assembly GCA_949677035.1. Lineage (NCBI taxonomy): Eukaryota > Viridiplantae > Streptophyta > Magnoliopsida > Malpighiales > Euphorbiaceae > Omphalea > Omphalea diandra. The sequence goes on along the minus strand of CATIWR010522586.1, from coordinate 14,009 downwards.
TTCTCTAGATTTGACATATAAAGAACAGCAATACAAATAATTGACATTCAAATTAAGAAATTGAAGACTAAAGAGATCCCAACGTTTAAAGTCTTATGGAATCGCCATAATTTAGAGAAATGCACATGGGAAACCTAAGAGGATATGCTTTAATGATTCCTATTTCTTTTCTAGTAAGGTACATAATTATTTCATTCATTGACAAATGGTTTAATATGGGGAGTTTCATAAAGTTTGGAGTGTGATTGCATTTGGTGTAAGCTTTGGTGCACAATTACCTTATTTTAATGTCATTATTTATGTTTGTTTAATATATGTGTGTGCCTAATGTACATTTAAATGACACGATACTGATGTATTTTAAATGATCTTAGATGCCTAGATTTTGTATTTTAAGTGTCTTGAAGGAAGGAAAGAAGAAAGAGTTGGATAGTTGCATAACTATTTTATCTTTATATCGTATATATTTGTTTAGTGTGTGCCTATGTACATCTAAATGAGAAGATAATGATGTATTTTACATGAGTTTTACATGTCTATAATTTGTATTTGAAGTTTCTTGAAGGAATTAAGGAAGAGTTAGAAGCAAAGCTTCGTTAAGTTATATGCTTGCTTCCATAAGTTGTATGCTTTAGAACATGCACTTTAGTGGACTTTAGAAAGAATTTTTGGCTACCTATTTTGTTAAGAATTAATTATTAACCATTAGGGTAGAATATTAAAGCAAATAATGGATGAAAATTAGGAAGAACTTTGACAACCGAACCTCAATTTGTAGCCAACAGTGCTTAACTTGGTTAAACAAGATAGCATGTCTAAATAGGTCATTTTACACACCTCCAAACTACTTCAACATCTCCTTCTTTTCATTCCTAAAACAAAACATCACATTTCTTCAAATTTCAACAGTCCAAAACTCACCCAAATCCTCTTAAAACCTTTCCTCCATCCATGGCCACCAAATCAAGTTATGAGAATCAAGTTTGCTTATCCATTTTCTTCCATTTTTTAAGTAAGTTGGTGATTTTCTCCTTCCTATTTGAAGTAAGTTATAATCTTTTATATTTCTTGTACATTTGTTCTATGTTTTAATAAGTGTGTTTATGGTGTTTTTTAAGCCTGATGATGATGGAAGAAAAGAAGTTTGGCGTTAGTATGGCATGAAATGTGACGTTGTCTTCAAAGGAGATTTAGATGTGCTTAAAGAGTATGGAATGTTCCTCTTAGTTCTTAATGTTTAATTATTTATCAAATGATAACTAGTATTCTAATATTCATATTTGAAAAGGAAATTAAGCTTGAATGGTGTTTTACACCTTAGTTGCACTAAAGGCAAAGTTGATGTCTTAATGAACATCATAAATATTCTTACGTAACTAGCTTAATTTTACAAGAAAGATTGATAATAAATGAGTTTCTTTAACTTTGTTTAACACTGTAGACTTATGATTAGTGTTATATTCATGATGGAAAGGAGTGTCATTCACATAGTTAAGGCAGAGATGAACATTGACATATTAATGAAAGTTAAATTGTTTCTTTTACAAATGAACATAGTTTAATGGATACAGACAAGTAATTTGATAGGTGTTATTAGAGATTGTGATATCAATAAAGAGAAGTAGATTTTTATACATTAAGGAAGAGATATAGCTTGAGGTGAGTAGATATTCCTATACCACTTCACGTAACCTTATGTTTTTAAAGCTTTACATTCATGCATCATGCAAACTTTGTTTCAATGTAATCAATGTTTGATGTACAAGCTATGACTATGATCATGTATGTGTGCAAATATATATATATATATATATATATATGCACACATACACACACATGTGTGTGTGTATGTGTGTGCATGCATTGATGATGATGATATGTGAAAGCAAAGATATTGCTTATGTGTGTTGGCATCCTGAGGATGATGTGGGCAATCCATTGATACATAGTTAGTTATGATTGGATTGATGAGATGATTTGATTATAATGTTAAATGAAAAGATTGTATGCATGACATGAGTAGTCAAGGCATTCCCCCATGTAAAAGAAAGGCATGGTTGGTGAGGCAATCCCCATGAGAGATAATGATAAGTGAGGAAACTTCCACCTGGAGTAAGGATTGACTTATGGGAAGGAGATGAAGTCTCCTACAAAGCCTTAAGTGAGGTTCTCATGGACTTTAGTTACCTTAATTTCATTTATGATATATGTTCATATAAATAAAGATATTTTAAGACATGCATTGATTACTTATATATGTTTATAATTTTAATATATGATATTTTAGCTTATGTAGGTATAAACTTATCTATTCACTGTATATAAAAGGCTCACCCCAACTTGTTAACTATTACAGGTTCACACATGAGGCTTAAGACAAGGATGGGTAGGATATCATCATGTTTGAGCTTTTATTTTAGAATGTATATATGTATATATTATGAAACTTTGTTGTGTTAAGACTTATGGATATGTACAAATTTCTAATCAACTACACTAACTAGTAAGTTTGTATTTATATTTTTATGGAAAAATATCCTTTAATATAAGTGATGTAAAATATATTAAAAATCTATGTACAATATAGATATGACACAAATGTATATGAAACAAACATAGGCCCTGTCAACTTCATTTATAGGTGACTTATGTAAATATGATGAATGATTTTATGAAATGATATAAATTATTAATCTTGTTAGATGTTTAGGGGGACCTTAAGCGTCCTAAGCACCTTACACTAGTAAGGCTCAAAGGTAGGTCATGATATCCTAGTCCTCCTCATCCTTGGTGGCCCCTCTTTATCCTCAAAGTCCTCTATCACAAGAAACTCTAGACTAGCCTAAAGCTTCACAATCTCAATTCATACCTCCTAAAGCTATATATCCTCTTGTCAGATCTACTCTAAAAACAAACATAGGGATAGGGTGGTTAAGACATACACATACTAACACGCATAAGAATGTGTGTGTGTGTATGTGTGTGTGTGTGTGTGTGTATATATATATATATATATATATATATATATATATATATATATATATATATATACAAACATTTTTGTTACTTACCTTCATCTTACATGTCAGCTGCATGCACGTCCGCTTTAGTGAGGCAATCAAATCAACCAAGTGGTCAAATAGAGTTGCCACCCGACTTTGATCCATACAAAATCTCAATAGAGAAGGATTCTAAGCCTAATTGGTCAATCTAGATAGCCTAATCCATTTTCACCCCATCAAAGATCAAGTTTGAGAATTAGGTATAGAGTAGGAAAGAGGTTAATCATCTTTAAACTATCTGAATTTTAGGATTTAACCTTCAAACAACTTTAGTTCACAATACAATTTTAGCCTTATTTAATTATTCCATATTAAGTGACATAAAACATTCATCTAAACCATCTTAAGTCATACACATCATTCAAAAATTACAAGCATTCCTCATATTAAGGGGGTACATATACAAGCATAAATAAGGGGTCAACATACACAAAACCAAATTAACACAATATATAAATCAAATGGACTTTTTATTAGTACTAGATTTTAGGCCCTACAATGCAAGTCAAATGATGAAAACTATTAGATTTGTCTCCCAAATATGTAAGGGGGAAGTTACAAAACAAAGGATCAAAGCTTAAGAAAGCCTTGGAGCAAGCCCAATCCAATAAAGCATAATTTAAAAATCACATTACCATCTTTTAAATGGCTATACAACCATCTTACTTGGTTGTATAGTAAACTACTTGGTTGTACAGCCAAGACTAGAACCCTAACAGATGAAAGATTCTAAAACCTTGACCCTTGTTAAACACTTAGATGCATAGCCAACATAGTGATAAATAGTTTTAGAATCATAATTCTAGAATATTCTTGGCTCTTGTCTATTATAGGTCAAGAATAGAATGAAACCAAAGCCATCTTAGTTATGATGCACCCTTCCATCATCTATAAATACCCCTCATTTGAAGAGGAGGGAAGAGGCTAGGAAACCCTAGCAAAACTCTACCAAAATTGCTCTATAAACATTTATAAGCATAGAATACTAAATGCTAAAGTCATCCATAGAAGGATCTAAGGTGATTCCTTAAGCTTTGTGACTATCATTTATGAATATCCATTACATTTTAGAAGATAAGATCAAGTCATAATGCCTCTAAGCCAAAACAACAGAAGAATGAGTCTTAGCTCCCCCTAATCCCTTTCCTTCTTCCTTTTTCTCCTTATTATTTCTCATTAAGAACCTAGTCTAAATGGGTTGTACAAACCTATTGTGGTCTATATAAACCATTAAAAAGGTTGTATAGACCACAAATTGGTCTATACAGCCCTCTTTGACTAAGAATAGATTGTAACTTTCACCTTCTTCATTCGATTCCTTTTTTCTTTAGAGCTTCTTATGGGTGTCTTTTGAGCTCTAGTGATAGAATAGAGGTAGGTTTCATGGTCTATAACCTCTATTTATTTAAATAATGGAGCAATGATCAAGTTAAAGGTTTATTTTCACATTTTTTGTGCCTTTATTCTCTGCATTTTCATGTCTTTACACTTATTCATGTGATGTTCATTTTATTTTATATGTTTGAGCAATGATTAAGAAAGGGTTCTAGAACTCCCAATAACCTTATAAGCCATTACTTCTTAATGTTTATTGTGTTAGTAAGTTGTTTATTATATTCTTATCACCATCACCATGAAGGAGTGATTGGTTATCTAGCTTATTCACTTCTTCCATTATCTCTCTTTTAAGATGGCTATTTAATTAAATTAAGGAAGAAACATGATTAGGATTGATAACTAGATTAACTAATAATAAGGTTAAAATGGTAAAATGTGAATGAAAGATGCCCGAAGGTCGGATCCCTAAATTTGGGCAATTTAGGGATGCCTAATCTTTTCCCCAAGTTGTACCCAATTCCTAAACCCAATCTCTAATGGGGTAAAGATGAATTAGGCCTTCTAAATGACCTAGTTATGGTCAAAATTTATCTTTGCTTAGATTTTTGTCCCAACCAAAGTCAAGTGGCATCTTTATATTTCAACTAAGGATGGTACTAATGGATTGTCCTACATTGGTCCCCCATTAACTACAACCTTGGAAAAGGGGCTTTTATCTTATGTGAGGCCTTAAGGATCCCTTATTTATCCAATTTGCATTTCATGATTATAGGTTATTACCAATGTATGACCCCCTTCTTCTCAACCCCTCAATGATTAATAAAAGGTAAGAGTCATAAATAAGATTCCTCTAGTTTGAGCGCAACCCTGATAATCGCTCTAACACTCACACTTTCTAACATGGAAAATAAACCATATATTAGCACTTAAATCATAAGCAAAAAAGGAATCAAAGTAGGTCCTAAACTATAAGAAGCAAGTAATTAATGATGAAGTATACTACCTCACCCCAAAGAGTTTAAGAATTTAACCTATTTGGTCCACTATGTCCAATGCATGTTACCATGTTTAAGGTCAAATTAGAGGTCCTAAACTACTGTTTGTGTCCACTATTAAGCATGTCAAACAAACATAAAACATTAAATAATAATATTGCAAATGGAGATCAAAGGACTAAAAGTTAGATTTTAAGGATGCAAATGGGGATCATAGGACACTAAATCCTCTCCTAAATAGCTTTAAATGAGCATGTGATGTTAAGGCATCAATGAGAGAATCTTTAGCCATAAGCAAGGGTTACGATGCTAAGGAAGTTAAAAGACATTCACAATGCCTACAAAGCCTAAACCTTAAATCAACTAAGTCATGCAAAAGAATGATAAAAGTGGGATCTTTGAGCTACAAACCCTCTTCTATTAGTGTTTATCACCTCTAAAGTTAAGTAAGATGAATGCAAAGATAAGCTAACCATGAAAGGGACTAGCTTATCCTCTCCTTTGATGGTGGTAGTTTGAATACCCCAAAACACTAACACACATTTTAGATAAGTAAACTACTACGGAATCAAGGGATTATGAGGTAGCAAACCCTTTTCCTTTCATGTTTCCCCATGTTAAACACTCTTAAGCAATGGAAATAAAATAAACAAACCACATAAAAGGCAAACTACATAAGTTAAAAGCCTATATTTTGATGATCACTACCTTAATGAATAAAGAATGAAGGTCATAATTTTTGCAACTTACCTTTTCTTTTTTTTTTTTTTTGTGCAAGACTCACAAAACCCTAAAATAAAGTAAACTCAAAATAAACAAATAAGACAAAATTAGTAAAATGATGTTGTGAGTAATAAAAAAGGATTGTATAGACTAACCAATGGTCTATACAACCCTTTTAAAGGTTTGTATAGACAAAGAGTTATCTGTATAGCCTTCTATAACTATTGAAAGCTAAAAAAACAAAAGGAAGAAAATAGAAGAAGAACAGGGGAGGGAGATGGGTTTTTGGATTCTTTATTTACTATTTCTTACCCCTAGAGGCACTTTTATATAATAGAACTTCCTCCAAATATAAGGGAAATCCATGTTAAATATAGTGCAAAAGATTAGTTTTTACCTTGAATGCTTGAGGTTTGTATTTTGTGTTTGTGAAGTCTTTTAGGTTTGAGAAATAATTTTTGTAAAGTTTTATTAGAGTTCTAAAAGCCTCCCTTTCTCCCTCAATAGGAAGGGCATTTATCGAGAAAGAATGGGTGTAATTAAGCTTAATGGCTTAAATTGTATCCTATTTTAGACTTCTTATAAATAAGAATAAGGAAAATTTTAGAAATTAGGGTTTGAAAGTTATTTGTACATCTCTAGGGTTGGTTGTAAAAACTTAAAGATGTTGTACAGCTTTTTAGAGCTTGGTAGTTAACTATTCTAAAAACTTCTTCTTGTTCGGGTGTAAGGGAATATTTGCACAGCCATTTATGAGGTTGTACAAACTTTTGGAGTTAGCTATACAACCACCTATGTTAGTTGTACAGCTAATAGTTCCTCACCTAAATGGCTTTTAAGTTTTGATTGATTGAAAGTTGGTTTTGATTTAACCCAAGCTTTTGCCCTCTCTTCAAGCATTATGTTCCCCATTCTTTGAGGGGAAACTCAAGTAGTTTGTCATCATTAGACTTGCATCCTAAGGATGCAATCCTAGTGGTTATATTGTATAAATCACCATATGGTTATATAGATAACCCACTAAAGTCCAAAAGCAAGAAGCTTCTAAAAAAAAAGGAGCCATCAAGCTTTAAAGGGCTATACAACTAACCCTAAGTATGTATAAACAACCCCATGGCTATACAGACAACTATCAAACCTTAATCTCTAAAAATTTTCATATTTTTATCTATGGTAGGTGTGGAATAGGGTGCAATTCGAGCCATTAAACTTAGTACCCCTCCTATTAAAAGGAGAAAAGAGATTCTTACTACCCTAACTAAACTCTATTCAAAATCACTTATCAACCATCAAAACCCTACCCTAAATAGAAATCACAAACCTTAATGCATACACCTAAAGCATTCAAGGGAAAACTAAGTATTACACAATAATTTTACATTGCATCTCCTTATATTTAGATGAAGTATGGTGCCTTTGAAGGCAAAAGACATTATTTAAGACATTTAAGAACTCTTTCTTCCCATTCCCCTTTTTTCTTCTTCTTTCTCTTTTTTTGATTTTAGGTTTCAACAATCCTAATGGTCTATATACATAGATTATTATCTATACAGACCACTAATAAGACTATATAAACCACTAGTTGGTCTATACAGCCCTTTATTACTACTTAAAGCACCATTTCAATTACTTTATTTTATGTTGTTCTTGTGTGTTTTTCTTATTCTTTTATAGTTTTATGAGCCCTCTACATCAGGATTGGGGTAGGTAGCAAAGACTAATGACCCTCATTCCTCACTCTTGATGTTATGATCATTAAAAATGTATATGTTGGTTTGTATGAGTTATCCCTTTTAGGCTTTGTTTACCTTCTTCTTATGGTTTGAAAGTTTTTATCCATGGGTGAAAATGAAAAGGACAGGGTTTGTAATCCCTATGATCCTTTGATTCCCCTTATTTAGTATTTATTCATGAGATGAGTTAATGATTTTACTACTTAACCAATAGGTGGGGGATAGGGCTAACCCTCCCATGGCTAACTTGCCTCATTTCTCTTCTTTTTTTCTAGCATACAACATGTAAATAAAGGAGGACTCATTGCCTAAGGAACCCTTTTATTCCTTTTAAAATTGTGATTAATGATTTGAGATTTGGGTCTTTAAGTGTATTGATTGTCATTCTACCTTTCTTAGCATCCTAACCCTCACTTATGGCTAGAGATGTTCCATTTGATGCCCTTAACATAAAATGCTCTTTTGGAGCATATTAGGAAGGATTTTTAAAATCCCATGACCCTTTATTTGTATCTTTATTCTCTAATTTAATTGTTCTTTTGATCTCCATTTACATTATCATCATCCTATACCTTATGTGTTAATGTTATCTTTACCATTTTCATGGTTGTGCTTCATATAGTGTTTAATATGTTTAATGATGAACATGGACAGTAGCTTAGACCCTCAATTGACCTTTAATATGATGATTTATATGGGACATTATGGATTAAATAGGCTAGGTCCCCAAACTACAAAGGTGAGATAGCATGTTTCCTTCTTAGTTACTTTGAGTAGATTTTAGGGTCTTTTTTTGTTTCCTTTTTACTCATGATTTAGTACTGATATGTATTTCCTTTTTTAGGTTAGAAGGTTCATGTGATGTGTATTTCATGATTAATTTAGTTCATTGTATGTTAATCCCCATTTATGCTTACATATGTACCCCTTCCATATGGTTATTACTCATAATTAATTGATGGTGGTGAATGGTTGATAACGCATTAGATGAATATTTTAGGGATGTTTAATATGAACTAATTAATCATCAAGGCTAAAATTATAATTGTGAATCAAAGATACCTGAAGGTCAAATCCTAAAATTCAGGCAATTTAAGGATGCCTAACTTTCATGCCATATCTTATTTTCAAACTCAATCTTTGATGGGGTGAAGATAGATTGGGCCTTTTAGATTGTCCTATTAGGCTCAAATACTTTTTTGCCAAAATTATGTCCTGACTAAAGTCGAGCAGTGACTCTAGTCAAGTTTAAGGATGGTACCAAAGTATTATCCCACATTAGCCCCGTCAACCACTTTACTTCAATAAAAGTTTCCACACATGGTAAAGCATTCTAAAGATCCCCCAATGATCCAAACACATGCCATAACATGAATGTATGACCCTTGTCTTCTCGACTCCCATATAGTCAACAAAAGTGGTGTTTGGTACATACTTACCTTTATTAATGACTACTTTAGGATGATACGGATTTTTAAACACATAAGAATAATACCTTTAATTAATGAAAGGCTACAATAGAGAAATAAACAAGTAAAAAAATAAAGCTTCTCTAAACAATTAATGGGTTAGATTTTTGTGATAGTGAATTTAATAAATTTTACAAAGATGGGGATATTTTAAATATCTTATAGCTAGAAGGACCCCACAATAGAATGGTGTGACTAAGAACATCAATAGAACTTTGTTAGAGAGAGTGAGCTACATGTTAAATAGAACTTTGTTAAAGAGAGTGAGCTACATGTTATCTAATTCTAACTTATCTAATGATTTTTTGGTAAAAGTAACTTCTATAGTTTGCTATTTGATGAATTAAGTACTACTTTTTTCAAGATATTACTTCTCAAGAAAATATTTTAGCGAAAAAAATTAATATATAGATAATTTAAATGACATGTTAACTAAACCTTTTATAATTAGCAAGTTCAAGCATTAATTGGACTGATTGAAATTTATTATACTTAATTTATACTTTAGGAATTAATAGAGAAGGTAGAGTAAAATTCATTAATTTTATGTAATTGAAAAATTCAAGTCAAGATAGAGATTTGTTGGCTAATGTGCCTAAATTTATGATGCTCACATTACTTTCTCAACCCTAAATGTAAGTTGGCTTTATAAGCCCATCAACTCATCATGTATAAGTCACCCGGCTTGGTCAAGTGGGTTGTTATATCACGGATTTTTGTCCATATAATAATATGGACTAAGGGTTCACGATACATGCAACAGTTAAAGAAAAATGGATAGTTTTCTTCTTTTTTTCCCAAGCGCAATTTTCATCTTTTTTTTCATTTTTTCTTTTTCTGCGTTATATATTTTTTCTTTTGGTACATTTTTGTATTTTTTATCTTATTTTATATTTTTCTTTTTCTAATAAATGAAATTTTTATTCTACAAAAATCAATTTAGATATATATAATTTATTTAAACTAATGAATATTTATTTTTTGTTATGTATAATATCAGAATATAAAGTAAAAATTATAAAAATAATATAATAATAAGAAAAATATGATTTTATTAAAATGTTCAATTAAAAATAAAAGAATACAATAATGACCTAATGATTCAAAAAATCCAAAAGCATGCACTTATTTACAATTATAGTCTAAACTTTTAGATTTTTGCAATTGAGACCCATTTTAGAACTTTAGTAACAATTACAGCCTAATTATAAATTTAAGAGAAAAGAAGTGTGTTTATTAGACAATAATTAATTGATATTTAATTGATTAAATGGTAATTAAGCTATAGACATCCTGAATAATGAGACCAAGTTGAGAACGTGAAGATGAAGGCTGGTTGATTGTAGACACAACTGTGAGACAATCACTCTCGATTTCCAAGTTGGTGAATTGCATATTTAAGGCTAGCTTCAATGCGTAGAGAATCGCTAAAGCTTGTGCCATTTCTGGAGTACACTCCTACTTTCTCCAAAACGATGCTAATGAGAGCACTTCTCCTTTGGCATTTCCAAAAATTGCACCGAGACCAATCCCTGCAGTGCCAAAGAAGGATGCATCCACATTTAGCTTTGCTCGATGTTCGAAAGAAACCTGCAATCTTGAGGGAGATGAGGAAGGGTGAGTTCCGTGGACTTTAGAAATGCTATTAGCTTGCTGGTATTCTGACAACAACGTGACAGCAGTTTGGACACCTTGCCAGTCGAATTCTTGTGATTTTCAAAACACCATCTATTTCTGTTACACCATGGAGACCATGCAAGCATGCTGAATGGTTCAATTCAGTCCTTTGGCACTTCTTTTGACAACTTAACAAAGAGGCTTGCAAAATCAAATCGAAGTTCATATGCATTCACGGGAAAAAAAAAATTTGTCAAATCTGCAAAACTGAAGGACAAGACCAAATGCAATGAACCGTAGACTCCATCATAACCGGACATTCGAAGTGATAGGTATATGCCGCTTCACCAAAAGCTCTCCCACTGGTAGAGTTTTGACAGGCTCGCCACAAGAAGTGTCACACTTTTGGGCGATTAAACAAACGCCATATACGCACCCAAAGATTATGAAGATCAGTCGTGCTTGAATTCGAGCTAGAGGCATCTCTGGCATGGGGAGACGGTGGGCAAGATGGCATCCACTCTTTGCACTGTAGAGACCATCTCTGTTTTTTCTCATGATAGTATCTCAATTCTTTCAAAATCCTCCATTTATTACAGATAATGGTGTTGAAATCGAATTTGATTAATGCAATCCGCCGCAATGCTGAGATCATGCATCATCGAAGGACTCATCTCGCTACCACTGACTCAAGCGAAGATGAAAACAAGATAACAATGGAGGAATAGAAGGCTAGTGATTAGGAACTATATTTTCCCATAAATATTGAATCTTGTTAGTACATAAAGGTCTATTAATAAGAGGGGAATTGAAGTAAAGATGAGAGGGGGAAAGGAGGAGATGAAAGGGCAAGAAAATATTGTTCTTATATCATGGACCCAAACTGTGGTCCATGCGCTCTACCACGTATAAATATAATGAATATTTTAAAATCAACAAATTAACAATTCTAACATTTTAAATTTAAATAATTAACATTATTTTATTTTTTATAAGAATTTGTATCTCATATTAATAATGCAATTGCTATTAGTATTATATATATTATACGATAAATATCAAGTGTAAATATGAAGAACAATATTAATGCAATTACATGTGTAATGAACATTACATATTTGATTAATGAACATTGTGTTAATGAATTAAATATGATAAATACAAATATTATAGTTGATCAACATTTATATAATAATTAATAAACATGAAAGTATAAAGGATGAATATTGTGCAAATAGATACAAACATTCAAATGTTCATCAATGAACAAAAACTAAATCAAAGAAGACTATATATTTTTAATGAACAAATTAATTCATATAGAATATTACATAAAAAAAGCTTAATTACTAAAAAAAAAAGTCCTAAACTTTAGTGTGTTTTTCAAATTTATCTCATACTTTATTTGTAAACAAAACATACCCAAACCTCAATTTTCTTCTCAAATTTATCCTCAAACCAATATCTTATAATTAAAAAATGAATAAAGGATCATTTTGATTCATGAACTTTTTTAAAAAGTTTGGTTAGACTCAAAAAAAAGAAAAATAACTAAAAATTATATAAAATTTTATTTAATTTGATTTCAATCACTTTTTAATATAGAAAAATCTAGCTAAATCAAATTATATATATATATATATATATATATATATATATATATATATATATATATATATATATATTCTAAGTAATTGAAATATAATTTATTTAAATAACTAATTTATTTTAGATTATCATTAATTCATAATTAAAAAAAAATATAGATAATCATAATTTTTTTTCAAAAAATGCAATAATAAATAGTTAATATCTTTTTATATACATATTAAATAGCTAAAACTTATTTATTACAAATAATCAAGTTATCTTTTTATATTGATGAATCATTTCTTGAGAAAAAATAAATTTAATAAAAAATAAAACAGTTAAATATTAATTGATTCAAATATATAAGAATTTAAAAAATAAATTAATCTTACAAGTAGACATATTTAATCAGTGAAGGATTTAGAAAATTTTTAAAGTTGAATATATATAATATAGTTTAAAATTAACATTATTGATTAAATATTATCTATTTAATTATAAAAATTTAATATTTATGGATATAAATGATAGACAATAATTATTTTTACAAGCAAAAAAATTGCTTAAAATATATTAAATTATAATAATCATATCATACAAATAATAAAATTAAAAAAAATAAAAATTAAGGCATACAAATAGAAGATAAAAGTAGTATAAGTGAAAAATGCTTAGATTTTTAATTTTTATTTAATAGAAAAATTAGAAAAATATTTTTCTATATAAAAAATAAAATTAATTTATTATATTTAAATTTTGAGAATAAATAATTGATTAAGTCTAAATTGATTCTAAATTGATTAAATTTTATAAAAAAAATAAATATTTATATAAAATAACAAATTAACAGGTCCTAAAAAATTAAAGTGGATTCAATTTTTATATTGTATAATATGCTTATAAAACAAAAATAGGGTATTTTTATACTAAAACAATATTATAAAAAATAAAGGTTATGTTATTATAAAAACACCAATACAAAAGTGAAAAAGATACTATTAATATAAAAAGAAAAAATTAAATAAGATTTTATACACTTTATAGGTGTATATAATAACTATTTCTTATTATATTATTTTAAAAAATTATGATGGTGTAAGTTTTCACTTTGAATTATGAATTAATAAAATTTTATAATAAATTATTTATCCAAATAAATTATATTTCAATTAATTAGAATAAATATATTAAATTCAATTTGGTTAAATTTTTAGTTAAACAAGATTTGATATAATTTTTAGATATTTTCTCTTTTTTAGGTCTACCCAAATTTTTTAGAAAAGTTCAGGGATGAAAATGATATTTTATCTATTTTTAATTGTCAAATTTTGATTTGAGGATTGTTGGTCTAGGATACTCAATCCTATGATTAAAACCTCTTTTGATCTTGACAAAGTAGATTGATCATCACTAATGTTTCAAATAAGTGTTGTTTTTGCAGAATTGAATAATTCCCTCTAGAAGAAATAAAGAAGTTGATGA